>JAAGKR010000996.1:99697-147727 GCA_011419295.1 Clarias macrocephalus | reverse complement strand
CCCCCCCCCCCCCCCCCCACACACACACAGGTATGTGTCATGTGTCTCTGGAAAAAACAACCCTTATCTTGAGATATTAAAATGCTACTGTTGAAGTTCTTGTCTCTGCTCGGCTCTCACGTTACATTACGCTATGCACCATTACAGACGCTCACACACTCAGCCTGGAGGAATGTGGCGAAACACATTCACGCACGATAACACACACACACACTCCATCTTTTGTACAGACCAACATTCAGGCTTTATTTTGATGAGGCATGGTACACCATGGACGGGTCATCATTCCATTGCAGGACACACACACACACACCAGTTAATTTGGGAATGCCAGTTATCTTATTCCGGACATCCGGACATAGGGAGAACTTTATGCACTCAGACCCGAGGCGGGAATTGAACCCTCGACCCTCGGAGGTGCGAGGCCACAGTACTAACCGTTAAGCCGCTGGCCCAAGCTAGGTATCTGCCTGGCCAAAAAAAATAGTGAAAGTAAGAGCATGTCCCCACACACAAAATGTGATGAGAACTCACAGGATTGGGACTAAACAGCTGTGTGTCCATAAGAAAACCACTTGTTAGTGAGACTCATCTTAAACAAGTTTGCTAGGGAGAGTAAAGATTGAACGTTAGGGCAATTTAAAAAGGTCATGTGATCTGATGAGTCCAGACTGACTCTATTCCAGAGCGATGGGCGTGTCGGGGTAAGAAGGGAAGAGAGTGAAGCGATGCACCCGTCCTGCATAGTGTCCCCTGTCCAAGCCTCTGGAGACAGTGTTATGATCTGGGGTCGCTTCAGCTGCTCAGGTCTAGACTCAGCACCGTTATGTGGCAATACAATGAAGTCAGATGAAGACCTAAATGTTCTGAACAACCAGATTATCACACATGACACGGTTCTGGAAGCGTGAGGAATCATTTTCATTTAATCATGAACATACTGTATTTATCCACAGAAATCTTTAACTGACGTGTTAAAAAGCGCTGATACAGGAGACTCCACGCATGACTTTTACACGGGAAACATCGCCACGTTCCGTTACTATAGAAACGATAAGGAATCGGAGAATCGGAGCGAGCTGTGAATGTGGAGCTCCGAGCGCAGAGATCTTATCCGTACCTTCTGACCAATCAGGATGGAGAATTCATCAGCGCTGTGCCGTGGCGTGGTGTGTCATAAAACATGAATAAATTGTTCTAATTAATAACTAATAACGGTCCATAACAACAGTTAAACGAGATTTGTTTTATTTTTCCCGTTTGTCTCGTTCAGTTTCGTGCAAGCGCTCTACACCACGCTGCGCCGAATGAAAGCGGCTATAAATAATTATTTATTAATACTGCTTTAGAGTGCGTTAGCTCGAGACTGCAAGAAGAAGAAGAACGCAGTACGCTACGGGGTCCTACTGTTTCACCATTTTATCATCATCCTCATGAAAATTTTATTGTTAAAAAAAAAAGAGCGAGAGAGAGAGAGAGAGAGAGAGAGAGAGAGAAAATAAATAAATAATCTACAGGGCTGAAATGTATCTGGAAAAAAAAAAAGAAAAAAATCAGGTGTTTATCGAGCTGAACATAATAACAAGCTGGTGCTATAAATCAATCATTATTTATGTGATGTCTCTTCTCTGATTGACCTGCAACACCCCAGAGTATCTCTCTCTCTTTCTTACACACACACACACACACACACAACCACACACACAGAGTCCAGGTCAATCCTTCACCACTCAAAGATGTCCTGCAAATCAACACTTTCTCAAACTTGACTATGGCATCATCTGCTCATAAATATTGATGCATGTGTGTGTGTGTGTGTGTGTGTGTGTGTGTGTGTGAGAGAGAGAGAGAGAGAGAGAGAGAGAGAGAGAGATGGCCTGTGTTAATGAGCTCCATTACGAGCTGAGGGAGGAGCGAGGCTCAGTGCGGTGAAGAAGTACGGCGCCACGAAGACGCTCACTTTAATAGGTGAGGATGTGTTCCCAAAAACACCACCCACCCAGAACACACACACACACACACACACACACATTATGGGATGAAAGGAAATGTATATTATTATTATTATTATTATTATTATTATTATTATTATTATTTTAACAACAACAACAACAACAACAATAATAATAATAATAATAATAATCATAATAAAATGACTGTTTCCTTCTTTCTAAATGATTTCCTTTTTATTTCGATATCAGACGTGTGTAATCAACTCTTTAGCTTGATTACAGATGTATTCAGCTTATGTTTTTACCTCAAATTATCAAAATAAAAGTGCTAATAATTTTAATTTACCTAAACAAATTTACATTTCATGCATTCCTCTGTTTTTTTATTTTATTTTATTTATCTGACATTATATGTTGTATAAAGTTTGATTCTCTTTGAACAGATCATTACTTACATGGAAAGGTTGATGCATTGCCTATGGGTTAAAATAAAATAAGTAAAGTTAAATAGTCTAAAAGAAAAATATAAACTTGATAATGAAATTTTTTTCAAGTTTAAATAAACAACAACAACAACAACAACAACAACAACAAAACAATCAATGAATGGACAGACAGACAGAAAAAGAAACAAACAAATGAAGACAAAAAGACTTAAAAAAAAAGCAAATAATACTTAATATTAAAAGAAGATAATAGTATACAAAGTATACAAAATAGTACACAAAGTAACACATAAAACAACACTCAATTAAAACAATCAAAGCACTAGTTATTTAAATTAAAAAGAAAGCAAAACAACATTTATAAAGACACAAATAAAACAACAAAACATACAGCCAAAATTATTTTATGTTGACTTATTTTTAAAACAAACACAAATAAAACACTCGTTTAAAAACAAAAAAACAAAAAAAAAAAAACAACCACAAACACCACAAATAAAAAAAAACATCATAAAACAACAATTTGTAAAAAGATTTTATGTCCTAAAATAACAACAACTTATTTTAGTGCATACAACAAAAAAACAAGCACATGCACTCACACTTACACAAACACACAAAATTTAAGGTGACCAAAAGAAAAAAAAAAAGCTAGTATTTTTTGTATTTTTTATTTTTTTTGTGTGTGTGTGTTTGTTTTTCTTTATATGGAGAAAGGTGATAAAGATTGATAAATACAAATAGTCCAGATAGCTAGGGTAACATATGCTACTTCAAAGTAATGCTCCGTGTGCTTCTGGAATTTATTCTTCACTGATTTATTTTCCCTAAAAACATCAAAAGCCCTAAATGGTCTGTCCATCAGTGTGAACGCTGTGTAAAGAAAAACCTTCTGCATTAACACTAATTTATTCCTGGTCCTATACACGTTCAGCCATAAGCAGTGTTGAGGTTTCTTGCACCCACGGTATCACACACGCACACGGTATCACAAGCACGGACTGTGATTTTCTTTTTCTCTTTAGTCTTAATACCCAGTGTGATGTAACACGAAAAAAAGTAATGTGTTTTATTCATTTAATAGACGGAGTAAAATCTACGCCAGTCTGTGTGCAGGAACGTCCATCAGGTATAAAAACACACATCAGAGATTCCTGAAAACGGCACGCAGGAGTCTGGAAGATGGATTCTCGGCTGTTAAACCTGAGCGACTGCAGATACATTACTGTCCATCAATCAGTGTGAGAAACACCACGGTGCACCGAGCATCAAAAATAAACCACAGGCGAGCCTTACACTCGGCCTTTCATCACATCATCCTCATTTATTCATTTATTTATTATTATCGCGGAGAATCAGTACCTTCAGTCTGAGGAATCGATCACATTAGGACGGCGCTCGATAGAAAACTTTATTAGACATCGTCGGTCAAATTCTTTTGAAGTTTTGAAGTTATATCAAAGCACGAAATCTGTTCTCAAATTTGATTGGTCGAAAGGTGGGCATGCATTTCATTCAATAGCAGCTCGGACAGTACAGTACTGTAGTTCGGGGCAGTCGAATGCAAATCTGAATCCCCACTGCGGCGTCTGTCGTTTATATAGTAACGGCTGACGAATAGGGGTTTCTACAACGGACGCTACGCATATTCTAACGCAAATAATAAACGGATTTGGAAAAACAAATGCATATAGAGAAAAGTGTTTTTGATTTAACATGTATGGAGTGCTTCATAACAATCATGTTGCTTTGTTTGTGCCTGTTTTCCATGATGTTCAGCACAGAAGCATTAACGCAGCATTGTTTTTGGTAAAATTACAATTTGAGAAAGAGAGAGAGAAAGAGAGAGAGAGAGAGAGAGAGAGAGAGAGAGAGAGAGAGAGAGATGTCCTTCTGACATTGAATTGCAATAAATCTAAATTAAAATTAAAATTCTAATTTTATTCATCACATACATAGTTTAACTACATTATAATTTTATTGTAATCTTTGACAAAACACTATGATATAAGCAGAATAACAGGATCCAGGCTATAACTGGACACATGATGAAATTTCCGGTGAATAAAGACGTAAAAGAGATTTACATTTACAGAAGACCTGTGAGCACGGTACGGTGATGAGACTCTTAGCCGCAGTAAAACATTTAAAAGGGGCGAACGTTTTAAAGAAGGCCACGCGTCTGTGAATGATGATCACGTTCGAGGTGGCTCGTACTGTACATGGCAGTCGTTCCTGTGAACATTCAGCGAATTCAGTGGAACACCTGATCCTTAAAAATCGACAGATAACTCGTCACCAACTTGCAGAAGAGACGCATCTGTCTGTGTGAACAGTACACACACTCATTCACCAACACCACTTGCACATTACACCCCCTGTACAGTCCTGACCTCGCTTCAAGCCATTTCCACATCTTTGAAGTACTGAAGGAGTTCCTGGGATGTGAAGTGAAGCAGGGAGTCTGATCATGGCTCCTTCGTACTGAGAAAAACTGTCTACGTTGATGTATCCAAGCTCTAGTGAAACACTGGGATGAGTGCGTTAGTTTAGCAAGGCTCAACCACTGTGAAGACTGTTGTTTCGTCTCAGGGTCGTACCCATACAGTACATCCAAGTTTTGTCACTGGTAACAAAAAACATGAAGGAGGTCATCCACAGCGTGCCGATGGGGTTCCTGACAGACTACGATGTGATGTTCCTGGGTCAGCAACCTGGGGAACGGACTTGGCAGCAACATGGAGCATGTTCAACTCACACGCGAGGATCGCCCCGGATTGTTCCGGCGGCAGCATTGTGGATTGTTCTCAGCCGATCATCATCCACAAGTTGCTGAATGGTTTCGACAATTTCGGGGATTGAGCTCGTTGATGGTCTCCCTGATCTCTTCTTGTCTTCCGGTGATGATTTTTCTGCTCTTGCAGCGGTTGTGTCACTCAAGACACCTTGGAAGACTCATTGCAGCAGCGCCATAATCTTAGCGAATCATGACACATGTTGCTGCGGCAGATCTGCCCAGCTTCACCCAGAATGTCTAACTTGCTGTCCATGAGGAAATAGCAGACGTGGTAAGAATAGCACCAGCTGCACTGCTCTGGATCTACACAGGACAATGTCTTTTGGCACACCGACTTATGAAGATCGGTGCTCACTGTGACTGTGCATGCAGCCATCTGTTGGCGTGTTACAAAGTCTTGAAACCTTTTCATACCGCCTCGTATATGAGCAGAAAGCTCTCCATATTCGGCTTAGAAATGTCTGGTTTCTGCTCATCAGTAGACAAAATCACATTTCTGTGGACTTCACAGTTCACATATGAACAATTACGTCCCAACATCATTTAATGTTAACTGTAAATGATGTTTTATATTTTGCCGGCTGTATTAACAGCCAAAGCACACATCACACACAGCATGATCATGAGACACTGTGGTTAGGTGAATCCGTCAGTACGTGACAGAACAACTTCTGGATCCCAGAACTCATTCAACAGACGTGCTCTTTCAGCATTCAGTCAAGGAACAGATGCCAAAGTCTACAACACGGCCACGGCCAAAAGAGAAAGTCTGACAAAACCTCCATTCTTCTGTCTAAGGACAGAGATAAATGTGCTGGTGGAATATTCAAGTTTCGGCATGCCGCTGTGTGGGCAATCTGAGGAAGATCTGAGCTGGGAATGAGAAGAGGAAGAAGGAGGATTCCAAGTCCACAGCTCATCACGCTGCCAGGTCACGCCCTGCTCGTGGGATTTGTTAGAAAATATCACACTGTACTGTCTGAATCAGAAGTGGCTGAGGCTGGACGCTTGCTACATCGTGGATCTTTTTCAATCAGTAGTCAGAATTAGAGAGACGGGAGAAATGAAGCATTTTTTTTTTCCCAAGCGTGAGTAGAAAGCACAAAATCACCCGAGCGCACAGAACACAGTGCTTAAAGACGTGATTAGAGTATTTTCTTTCTTTCGTTCTTTTTTTTTTCTTGCTCGAATCCAGATCTCTAGAACGCATGGCATTACTGGAGCGCTACAGCTCTGTCCTTTGGAGCTTAGCAGCTTAAAGCAATAAAACCTCACAGTGCAGCCTGAATCACAGCTCGAAGACAGTCGAGTTGAATCACTTTTCACTCTGGGTCACTCGGACGCAGGGTGAGCCCACCTCGATCAGACCCTGGTGGACAGATTGGTCTTGTGTGTGAGTGTGTATGTGTGTGTGACAAAAGTGAACACTTCTGCTCTAGGCAAGCGAGTAATGAGGCCTGATTAAAGAGAGAGAGAGAGAGAGAGAGAGAGAGAGAGAGAGAAATAAAGCAAAAGTAAAATTGCTGCCAAAAAAAAAAAAATTCTGGCCACTCTGAAATACAAAAAAAAAAAAAAACAGAGTAAAATGAAATGATAAAAAAGCAAAAATGAAAAGAGAAATGAAATGTGCTTTAAGTAAATGATGTACTGATTGAGCAAGTGAATGATTAGGGAATGAATGGTTTGATTTTTCATTTTTTGAAAGCAAATGTAACAATTGTTACATTATTACAGTAATTAGTAATAAGCATTAAAGTAAGAAAGGTACGAAAGTAAGAAATACATAATTAAATAGCAACGGCTCACAATTAAAGGTTACTCTACAAAACCCTGATAAAAGAAATACATATACCCTGGTCGGCATGGTGGTGTAGTGGTTAGCACTGTCGCCTTGCACCTCCAGGGTCTGGGTTCGATTCTCGTCACTGTGTGCTTGTAGCTTGCATGTTCTCCCCGTGCTTGGTGGGTTTCCTCCGGGTACTCAGGTTTCCTCCCACCGTCCAAAGACATGCAGATTAGGCTAATTGGTGTTCCTAATTTGCCCGTGATGTGTGTGTGCCCTGTGATGGTTTGGCACCTCGTCCAGGGTACAGTATATGAGGGTCATTTTGGGCAATTTCTGTGTTATTTTATTTTATTTGTTTGTTTAATCATTTATTTTTGATGCATCTTCAGTTTATATTGTTATATTAATGCAGTGATGTTGCATACTCAACATCATATATTTCATACAGTATATATGAAAAAGTAAACAACTTTGTTACATACTGTAAGAAAAGGGGGCAAGTTTTGTATTAGCATAAATCAGTCGCCAAAATGTTGTCCTGTGCCACGTGACTGATCATAAAACTAAACTGAAATGTCATTTCCATCACGACACGAACTCACATGATTATTAAAATGTATTATATTTAAAGTTAAATTGTTAGATGTTAAGCAATGTATTTTCCATTTGAAGAAGTTAAGAATAGAAACGCATTGTGTGCTGTATCTGATGAAATCATTAAGCAGCCCACACACACACACACACACATACACACATACGCGTTATAATGCGATACGATTTAATAAACTGCATATTTGTTACAGTAGTGAATTAATTAAAAGGGCGAAAGTTCTGAGATTAAGAGAAGATCATGTATCTCAGTAAATGAGCTGTGTGTTGTGTCGGCCAATTAAACTGTTAGATTGAATGTTTTTTTTTTCCCTCCCCCTTCTTTTTCCCCTTTGTTGATGAAATTGTGAAAACGATTAACGAGGCGAACACATGAACACATTATTAAGTGGAATATTATTGCTTTTATACCTGCTGATAGACACACCAGAGCCTCCAGACCCCCAACAGGACTGGACCATATCATGATACACTGCACTTATCTTTTGCATCACATTTTATTACTTTTATTTATAGCTTCTGAATAACAATCTTAACCATAATGTTTATCATTTTGTCAGAAAATGATGGACCAGTGCTACTGTGTTCCTTCTGCCAGAAAAAGAAATAATAATATGACTCAATTTAACCCTTGAACTCAAACACACACACACACACACACACACACACACTTTTAACGAATAATTAAATAAATAATGTAATAAAAAAGTGCTTGCTGTATATTACGCTTTAATTTTTATAGGTAAATAATGATGAACCGCTTTATGACTCTATTCAAATAAACGAGAAAGAGGAATAGTTTAAGGTTAGGTGGGTAAACCAGGTGTGTCTCGAGTCTTTGCCGTAAAAAGGAATGACCCAGAAACCTCACTCGAGTGTGATCTATAACTAAGCCGGGCTCTCTGCTTCGGCACAGCCATGAAATGGATTTGCTTTTCCCTTTCTGTTTCCTTTTTTGATCAGACCTCCAGCAGGGACACGAAGCCTTCATCTCCACACGCGCTGCCATTTCCCAGAGTTTGAGGACGGCGGCCATTTTGTGCGAGACGTCGGAGAAGATGCGAGCGTACGTGTGTGACAGTGTCTTTCATAACGCACCAACACCCTCTACGGGGACAGGCGGGGAAGGAATGAAAAGATGACCTTGACAACAAACTGTGATACGTACGCATGCAGAGATTTACGCGGTCAACCCAAAGTGTACGCGCGTGCATCCACATGGGTGGGATTTCGAAATGTGAGCACGTACACACGCTCACGCCTGCGCGCACGCACCCTGGGGGGTAAATGTCTATTCCGCCCTCTACTGGCCCAATTCGTCTCTCTATATATGCACACGCATGCAGAGATCTGACCCATTAAGTCTTGTGTTCTGTTTGACCATGAACGCACTATCAGGAAAAAGAATGAACCCTCGACATGTATGTCCTTATACAGTCTCTTAACAATACGTCTTTTACGTTATTATCTGGAAAAGCGCATGAAGTGTCCCTTTAAATTACTTCATTAAAAGCTAATTAAAGCTACTTTAATGGTCTTTAAGGTGCAATTATGTACTTTAAATCATCTTTAAAGGTACACTAGATTCACATTTACATGTAAAATATACTTACTGAAAATACAAAATTAAGATACTTGGATAGTAGATTCTACCTAATGTTGTTCCAAGTAAAAAGTGCATGTTTACTAGCACTAATTACTTCTTAATTAAAGTCAGAAGCCTTTTTTTTTGAGTTTGTGATTACTGAGTTTAAGTCATGCTGGATAGAAGCGTGCGTTACAGCATGTGCATGTGATTAACAATAAATTACATAGAATAATAGACACTTAAGTCATAGTACAAAATGTCTCATGTTTGTACAACATATCACAAAATGTAATGTTGCATGGGAGCATTAGCAGAACAAGCACATACACCAAACAGCCACCAAATTTAAACCACCCGCCTAATTCCGAGACCAGGGATCCTGAAGACAAGCCCTCTGAAGGCGTGTTTGTGGTATCTGGCACCAAGACATCAGTCCCAGATCCTTTAAGTCCTGTAAATTGTGAGGTGAGGTGTCCATGGATCAGAATTGTTCTAGATCTGGAAAATTTGGGGGCAGAGTCAACAAGCTCAAACTCTTTGTCATGTTCCTTAAACTGCTCCTGAACAATGTGTGCAGTGTGTCATTGGAACATTATCCTGCTGAAAGAGGTCACTGCCATCAGGGAACACTGGTTTCATGAAGGAGTGTACTGTACTTGGTCAGCAACAATGTTTAGGTACAGTAGGTGGTATGTTTCAAAGTAACATCTACACGAATGGCAGGACCCAAGGTTTCCCAGCAGAACCTTGCCCAGAGCGTCACACTGTCTCCACTGGATCACCTTCTTCCCATAGTTCATCCTGGTGCTATCTCGGATCCACATGATATAAAGGAAAATGTGATTAATCAGACCAGGCCACCTTCTTCCTTTGCTCCGTGGTCCATTTCTGATGCTCAAGCACCCATTGTAGGAGCTTTAGATGGGGTACACGGGTCAGCATGGGCAACCTGACTGCACGGTGTATTCTGACACCTTTCAATCAGATCTATCAGCATTCATTTTTTCAAGAATCTGTGCTATACTAGCTCTTTTGTAGCATTGTACCAAATGGGCTCGCCTTTGCTCCTCAGACCTTTCTCTTGCTGGTTGTCATTCCTTCCAGCACATTTGGTTGGTACTAACCACTACACACTAGGAAAACCCTATAAGACCTACTGTATGTTGTATCCTGTTTTGGAGAGGCTCCTACGTAGTCACC
Organism: Clarias macrocephalus; assembly: GCA_011419295.1. Lineage (NCBI taxonomy): Eukaryota > Metazoa > Chordata > Actinopteri > Siluriformes > Clariidae > Clarias > Clarias macrocephalus. Next base: position 137,349 of record JAAGKR010000996.1, on the reverse strand, counting down.
TGGACAGTACAATTTGTTCCTTGTCAAAGCTGTTCAGATCCTTGCGCTTGGCCATTTTTCCTGCTCCCAACACATCCACTTTGAGAGCTTGACTGCTTACTGTCCACCAAGATAATCAATGTTATTGACTTCTTCTGTCAGTGGTTTGAATGCTATGACTGATTGGTACAAACGGAACTATTTTAGACCATTTTCCTCACCGTCACCACCATGTTTGAGAATGACATTACTTGAAACAAATGTTATAAAGAGAGGTAGAACCCTGATCTACATTCACTTCATGCAATAGTACATAGTTACTATGTTCTTGAAATTCTACACAATAAGTATTAAACTCTTTCAGCACATCTTTAAGGACTGACTTCAAGCACTGACTTTCAGTCTTGTGTCCAACGCTGGTGTTAGTTTGACCAGAGAGTAGATTGGGTTTTTTGTAAATCTAATTCAGAAGCTGATATGAGCTCATTTTCACACCACTGCCAGCAGGAGGATCCCCAAGCATGGGAAGGGTTTTCAGGGTCCTCCTTCCAACAAAAATTAATCTTGTGAATGTTCTGATTAGCCTCACTTAATAAAATAAAACAGAATCGCTACTCTTATTAAGGCACTATGATTACATCCCCTAACATACCTCCTCCCTCGCAGCCACTCCATCACTTCCACTTCAATTTGGAAGGATCTATAATGTGGCTTTGGACAATTACCAGTATTAAATGATGCTGTTCTTTCTAATTCATCAGAAGCCCTATCATTTTACAACTTAATGTTCAGCATCAGTTCCTCAATTGTAAAAAACAATGACCAGATCATTAAGCACTTTTTATATTCAAATCACCATTTACTCCTGCTGCTCAAGAACAAATGGGAACAGGGATTTGTTTTTTCCCTTCGGTTTGGAATCGAGTCTAGGCTATTCTCGCCGTTATAGCAAGGTAAAATTATCTAGTTAAAGCAAATAGGTTTTTTCTTCCTTTCTATTTTTTGCTGGTTGTTTGAAAAACTGAATGGTTGGTACTAACCGCTACACACTATCCTAGGAAAATCCTATAAGACCCCCTAAAGCCTAAACAAGTTAAAGAAGTAAAGAGTTTCTTGGTTTATATAGAAGGCCATTGATTGTTTTGTGTCCACCATATATAATGTTCTTAGGAAGTCAACTTTCTGGATTTAGGATTGAAATAAACATATTTATAGAACAGTTTTGAAAGCTGTTTAATGCAACACCAAACACTTTTCAACTTTTTTTTCCAGATATAAAGTAATATAAATATTTTTGCAATTTACACTAATTGCTCTCTACCTTTTTTTAAAAAAAAATCCATTCATCACTGAAAAAGGAAAAATACAAGTAGAACTTAATTGAACATAAATCAAGATGGTGGCATTGTGGTAGGTACTTGGTGTCTAGAAAAATGGTCCATCTGTGTCAGATGATATTTATTTCTGGAATGTGTTGCTGCTGTCGCACTTTGTGTAGTTTTCATGTATTCTGCTACGTATTGCATGGTGGCCTTGGACAAACAACATTTCCTTTTAATGTACACAAGTTGTATAATGATATCACACTAAAAGACCACTTGAATGTAACTGATTCACTCTGTTGAATGTAACTGATGAACGTGATAAGTGGTGTATGGAGGATACTGATCAAAGGCTCAAGAACTGTGAAACTGCCAATGCAGGGACCTTAAACAATGGCTTATCACCTTCAGCGGCATAGCTATCATGGTTTACCCTATGTTCTCACGTCAGTTTCATAACAAACTAGGATATTCAAAGAAATTTATTTCACTGTACTGTACTTGTGTATGTGACTATAAAGGTTCTTGTCTTTTTTCATGAAGGACATAAAGGCTGGATTTATTTTGTTTCTGGCTCTAGTTTAGTCTGTAGATTCCTGATGGCAATCATGTCCATGTCAAGGCAAGACTGTTCGTATCTTCTATCCTATTGGATATGCCTGTGGTGTTTGATAAGATGAACCATTAGGTTCTCATGCCCATACTGCCCAACCCTAGCACCACTGGTACGGCACTTGAATGGTTTGAGTTTACCCACCGAAGGAGTGAGGAATCACAACAGGTTATAACTGATTCTTGTCATCTTCTCTTGCTACTATACTCAACCTTGTAGGATAATAGACCATTTCCATAATTTCTTCTATCACTAATGTAATGAAGAAGCTAATCCCTACCTGCCCTTCCCTCCATGCAGTTTCAACTCCTGTTTGTACCTCACAATGGGCCAAGTGTCATCCTCAAGACTTTTCAAATCCTGGCCAGGTACTCGTCCCAACCCAGCATCACATGCAGGCTTGATACAGAGTGACTACTGCAAGATCTTTCAGGTACCTTGGACAACAGAACAATGAACAATTATGACAGCTACCATGACTAACATTATGTGCTTGCTGGCCTCCTGGATGATCTGTTGAACAACTCAAGACGACTCAAAAGTCCCCCAAGTCCCTGTGCTGCAATGCAGCAAGGCTAAAATAAGATACTTCTCAGATAGGTTTGGTGACAATGGAATAAACTATGTAGATCATTCAGAAAGTTTCCTTACAAGCTCCAAGACATGCCGGAAGATACAACTTGTCTGAGGACAACTGGAATCTTTGTGCAAAAAACATAGATAACTACCCCTGCTTCGTGGCCAATCTTCACAGCAATGCAAAGAATGAGCATTTAAACCAGTTACCACAGAATTTATGTTTTTAACATTCTTCCTATGGAATCATTGTCCTCATGACTGACCAGAAGGTTCATACTTTCCTCAACCATTAAATGCTTGCTTCCTTAGCAAACAAGCCACTCGGATTGCACACTGCCTCACTTGCAAATGAATGCAAGTAAATGTTAACATAGCACATGACAGTTTTAGCTCACACCATCAACGAAAGGGCTTTTTCGGTAAGAAACCCAGGAGGATCCCAGTACTGCGAGACTGACATGAGAACAACTCTCTGCAATCTACCAAAACACACACGATCATGCCAAAATACTGCTGGGACAACATCCCGTAGACCAATGAGACCAAATTAGAGCTTTCTGGTAAACCTTGCCATGTCTATATTTACAGGAAAGGAAACAAGGCCTTCAACAAAATGAACACCTTTCATAAATCAAGCCCGGGAAAAGGTTCAGTTATGTTGTGGGGCTGCTTTGTTGCCTCAGGAATTGGGTGCCAAGAAATCAGCAGCTGGTTGCACCAGATAAAAGTAACTTTGGTCCTAGGGCAGGTTGTAGGCAGTGCTATGTTAGTTTAAAAACAACAATATTTAAAATTTTATCTGCCAACCATACACTCGAAGTGCACAGCAACTAATAGTTATAGTATGAAGTGTTCCCCTAATTCCGTGGAAGTGGTGGCTCAGTGGCTAAGATTTTGGGCAAGGAGTTCAAATCCCAGCGTTGCCACTGTTGGGTTTTTTTATTGCTTGGCTTATATCCTCTGTCACTTGGCACAACTCTTGTGCCTCTACCATCAATCAGACAATCTACAATAATGGTTGAGATGTTGGTTAGCAATCTATTATATCTATATTAGTGCGTACAGGTTCTTGAGGCTAAATGGACTATGAGCTGATCATGAAATGAAATAAATGAAATGATTTCCAAAAACACAAGGTAGGATTTGGCAAACTTACAGTGTGTACAAGCAGGATGGCCTAGATCAGGCCATTTCTAGAGCTATCAAAGATAAGATATGAGGTCTATAGATAAGCAAAGACAAGGCTAGATAGAGACAGAACCACAAGACAGACCATTTATCGATTGGCTACATCCTTTGTCACTTGAATAAGGGTGTTAACAGAATGTGGTATATGGTTGTCAAACTCTTGCCTCCACCATCAATCGGACAAAACAGAAATTCTCCATCTGTGATCGAGGTCCTGGCTGTCTAGCATATTTTCAAAAAAGGACCGTCTCTCTCTCTCTCTCTCTCTCTCTCCCATTGTAAATGAACAAGTAAATAAATAAAATCTATGATATTCATTTTGGTGCATGGAAGTTCTTGAGCCTGATTGGTTCCCTTAAAAAAAAAAACTCCATTACTATACCCTTTAAGACGTTCTTATACTAACCTTCTTGTTAAACTTCCACCAAGCTCTTTCCTTGAACCCACTATAGATTTTGAATCAGTATAGCTACCAGCCACCAATATCTACCCCGTCTTAAGGTTCTGTCTCTGCCTCGGCGCATTTCCACTTATCCATAGACTCATGTCTTATCTTTGCTAGCTCTAGACATTCTTCCTTTACAGAATCCCCTAGTCTCTTTCCAAAACTGTCCATCCTCCCATTATTTCTTGTTTGTCAACTCATTTATAGTAAAATCACAATAAGTTGTTTTTCAGCTTGTATTGATACATCCTTCCAAGGGGTCTGCCTGGTACCTTACCCGTGCCCCACAAATGCATCTTGGTAAAGTTTATGCTTGACATCCACACCCAAGTTTTTCTTTTAACACCTTTTTACTCCAACCCCCTAAATTGTTGCCTCTAAATACATTTGCTAATTGTTCAACTCATTAAAAAAAAACTGAAAATTTTGACTGGTTTTAAAAGGGACAGCATTTGTGCTTACAGAAGACCAAACATCAAGTTGTTTTCAAGGACGACTGACTAATTGGCACTGCACGTTACCTTGTGGACATGGGAGCTTATCTTTGATCCAACAGAGTCACGACTGAAGGCCTGAGGCTTGGGCTTGTGTGGGTGAGCAAATGTTTAAAGCTTTGTATCCACATCTGTTTGCTTGATAAAACTGGGATAAAATGCAATGAATTATTATCTGGTTTTCTAATTTGTCAAAAAAAAGAGAAAGAGTTGGAATTGCAGAACATTATGCCCAGGCTCCCCTTGTGACACCGCGGTGGCTCTGGCCCCTCAGGGTGTCACTCTGCAGGGCCTCTGGGGGTGTGTGCTGTGGTCTGTGACACAGTTTATCCTTGGGGTGCTTTGGGTTGTGGAGTGGGGCCTCCATAGATCGGAGTTGTTTGTCCTACGCAAGTGTACATGCCGTGGATGCTCGATCGGATTGGTGATCTGGGGAGTTCGGAGGCCTGGTCAGCAGCCTTGGGTTCTCCAAGTGCTGGGCCCTGGTGAGCTAGGGGTGCACTGGGTTTTCTTTGTCTACTATATGGATTCTTATTGGACTGAGAACCGGTGGGTTTTCTACTTATATTAATATATCCTTAAAAAATATTCAAAGATTATATCTATAATTTCTCACATGCTTAGTTCTTTCTAAAATCAACCACCATCGACCCTTTAATTAAACATTTTTCAGAACTTTAAATAAGCTAGTTTTTTTTTTCTCCAAAAATCAATGCTGGCTGAGAGTTAGTGCTGCAAAATACATTACAAGATGCTTGACAGACTGTAATTTCACAGAAACCCAATAATCTATGTAATGAACCTCAGTGGAATGGTACGATTGTTTTAATTCTTCCACAAAAGTCAAAACAAGCCGCCAATGAAGAAGTACTTTATGGTTTAGTCTGAAATTGGCAGTCTGGGCTTGTTTGAATATGAGAGTTTATATATATATGTGTGTGTGTGTGTAAGTAAGAGAGAGAGAGAGAGAGAGAGAGAGAGAGAGAGAGAACGTGATCGTTTTACTGTGACAAGTTCTTCTATTCTTTAGGCAAAATCTTCGCCCTTTTCTCTCCTCTCTGTTCTGGCCCAAACCCCGACCCTGATGCCCTCTCGACTGTAGCTCACAGCTGCCGTATTTTCTGTCAGGGTCTATTACACGCTTCGCTCTGGAATCTCTTTAACGGCACGGCGCTTGCTGCAAGGCCACGCAAGGAGTCAACAAATGAGCGGGATGTTTTTTTTTTTTTTTTTTTTTAAACTTCTTTCAAAGGTTGTAGATTGTGCCTTTGATCAAGGCTGTGCTGAGGTGACAACTGACTTTATCATATTTTCTGGTGCTTTTTTATTCCCCTCTCTGCTGGGTTTTTATACTATGACAGAAAAGCTTCAAAGCATTTCCAGCTTTTGACATGGGCAGAAAGTACCTTTAGCAGAAAAACAGCAGGTGACTCTAGACTGTGCAGGTGGACCTAGTAGTGCATACTTAATTGTGGTGGTATTGTTGACCAAGAATTATTCAATTAAAGAAATAAGAAAAAAAAGAAGAAGAAGAAGAAGCAAAAGGTGCATGAATATATCCCGCTGTGTGATGTGCCTTCACTAATACTAATTAATTATTTAATTTGCAAATAAATATGTAATCATCAGTTGGATAAATCCAGTATTCTTTGAGATTTAATTTATTTAAAAAATAAATTCAGCATGGCTAATTTTGTTCCATTTGAGGCTGGACCAGGTACCAAGCTTTAAGTCAAGACAACATCCCGACTTTGTGACTCAAGATTTTCCACAGCCATTGATGAATGCAGTGACATTTCACAGGCTGCATTTTTATTCCAACAGTTTAATGTAGGTGCACTTTCCTTCATGGAAAATGACTTGGAAATAATAATAATAATAATAAAAAAAGAACTTGAGCAAGTGGAAACGTTGGCATGAAATCAGAAGTGGGGGAAATGGCCATTTCTGTCTCATTTAATGCAAACTAGACATGAAATGGCTTTAATAATTTTCTGAAAGTGCATAATTTCACGTCTGTCATGTTTTAATAAATTTGCTTGATTTACATATTGGTGAGAGCGGAGCTCGATTTGAATAGTCCTCTCCATGTTCTCAGTGTCTCAGTTTGCGATCAGATCAGTTTTTCGGACTGCTGTTCTGAAGTCGAAGAATCGCAGAGCAGAAACAAGATTTGACGGACAATATGTAAATATCGGATACATAATATAAATATGGATACATCCAGATGTCTTTTATTTAGACATACAGCACTGTACAAAGTCTTGACCCTCTCATTTTTTCCTAGTCTGCTTCCAGACTTTCTTATACTTTTTATGTAATTTTGAGGAATAGCTTTCCAGGCTTCCTGAAGGACTTTTTTGTTTTGTTTTTGTCTTTCACTTTTGGCAAGTTTTTTTTTTCTATCATTTTTAGTCCAGTCCCTGTACCTGAACAGTTTCTGAGAAATGATTTTCATTTGTTAAGCCACACAGTGACCACCAAATCATTCAAGTATAAAAAAGCATCTAATTTAAGGCATGAACTTCAGCCTGTCACAGTGAAGCATGTGTTGCCATTTCTTTCATTTAATTTAATTGAAAACTTTATTTAATTTAATATGAAGTGATGAGGGAGGCTCAAGACCGTTGCTCAGTACTGTATAACTTGGTAGTTTTACATTGTCTGATCCTAATGGCATTGTGACTAAATAACCTGAAGTCTGCATCTCTAATTCATCTATAACTAAGCAACATTAAACGAACTCTGAACCTTGCATCGATACTGTATAGAAATGTGTATAAGATATGAATAAACACCATAAAAACATGACTTTCACAATATAGCCAGAGCCAATGGGTTTAAACTGGCAGAAAATTTGAAACACAAACACAAGTCAAACATCAGCTCAGGTATGCCACATGTTATCATGTCTGAATGGACCACAGTCCTCAAAAATTCTGCTAAAGCTTAACACGAGGCAATAGACATCATTACTGATAGAAACCTTTCTCCTTTAACAAATAAAGTTTTACTTTGCTGGCTGTTGTTCAGTTTGGTGCCTATAATGTTTCTCTCATTATCTCTTGGACTGACCAGTCAGTTATGAGATCACAATAAAGCACACTAAAGCATTAAGCACTGATTTTTGGATATTCCAAATTTAAAAAAATCAAATTCCTAAAAATGATTATCAGATTCAGTCTAGATGCTTTACTCGCTCAGATCAAATTTCAAACTGAAACGTAACTGTAACTGTAACTCCGAACTTCAATTCCCCGTAGTATGGACATGGGGAAGATCAGTGGCTATTATAAATTAAGACATTTACGTAGGTTCCTAGTCAGAATGTAACATGTAGATTGTCTTCCTATTAATACCTTTATTATGGTATTATAATATACTTTTGAATATAATTTGGTGAACACCAGTATTAGTATTACTAATACGTAATTTACTTTTTTATGACATATTTTTTTCAAGAAAACAAAAAATAGAACCTGCTGCCTGTAAAAATATTAAAATATTAGTTTTTTTTTGTCTGTTATTCTACAGGGGTTGGACAATGAAACTGAAACGCCTGGTTTTAGACCCCAGTAATTAATTAGTATGGTGTTGGGCCTCCTTTTGCGGCCAATACAGCATCAATTCGTCTTGGGAATGACAGATACAAGTCCTACACAGTGGCAAGAGGAATTTTGAGCTGTTCTTCTTGCAGAATAGTGGCCAGGTCACTACGTGATGCTGGTGGAGGAAAAAGTTTCCTGACTCGCTCCTCCAAAACACCCCAAAGTGGCTCAATAATATTTAGATCTGGTGATTGTGATCTGGGAGATGTTCAACTTCACTTTCATGTTCATCAAACCACTCTGTCACCAGTCTTGCTGTGTGTATTGGTCCATTATCATCCAGATACACAGCACCGCCTTCAGGATACAATGTTTGAACCACTGGGTGCACATGGTCCTCCAGAATGTTTCGGTAGTCCTGCGCAGTAACGCATCAATCTAGCACAAGTATTGGGCCTACAGTGGGGAATGCCATGATATCATAGCCCAAACCATCCCCCATGCTTCACTCTGGGCATGCAACAGTCTGGGTGGTACACTTCTTTGGGGCTTCTCCACGGATGTTGGAAAGACAGTGAAGCTGGACTCATCAGAGAACAATACATGTTTCACATCTTCCACAGCCTAAGATTTTCCTGCTGCCACCATTGAAACCGACGTTTGGCATTGGCATGAGTGACCAAAGGTTGGCTATAGCAGCCCGGCCATGTACATCGACCCTGTTGAGCTCCCGACTGCAGTGAGTTGGGCAGCTGTGGTTTCATGTTTTTTGGATACAATCGGGGTTAGCACCGGACATCCCTTTCAGACGGCTTCCTCTTGCGTCCACAGTTACTCCTTTTGGATGTGGTTCATCCTTCTTGGTGTCTTGGCTGACATTACCCTGGATACCGGTGGCTCTTGATACATCAAGATGGTCACAGATGCGCCAGCGAGACGTGCACCAACATTTTGCCCTCTTTTGAACATGTTTTTTGATATGTCACCCATAATGTTGTGTGCATTGCAATATTTTAAGCAAAACTGTGCTATGACCACCAGGCTGGTCAAAACTAGCCATGAAACCTCCAACACTAAATTGGCCAGTGTTTCAGTTTCATTGTCCAACCCCTGTACATAATAATAATAGTTCAGAATGATTAATAACAGATTTCTATATTATAAATCAATATATTAAGGTTAAAGTACGTTTGTACCGTGACTGCGGATTAACGTTAAATGAGAACCGGTCTTAAGCAAACTACAAGCAAGCCGAGGATGACGGCGACAGTGGCAAGGAAAAACTCCCCCAGATGGCAATAGGAAGAAACCTTGAGAGGAACCAGACTCAAGAGGGAATCCATCCTCATTTGAGTGATAACAGATAGCAGGGATGGATCTATAGTCATACTGTGTGTTAGGAGGCTGAAAGTCCCATATAACAGTTGATGTGTTTAAGGTAATATGGAGTCCAGTTTGTTATTGGAGGCTCAGGTAGACTGTAGGAAACTCCAATCATGAACTATTCCTCAATCCTCAGAGAACAGCTCTCTGCTTCAGCTGAGGCCAGGACCGTCTTCATGGAACCGTCTCCAGTCACCACACGCATCCCAAGCAGACCACATGCGACGAGATTTCCAAAAACCTGTAACTGTTTGTCTCTAAGCAGAATAAACTATAACTGTAGATTTTAGAAAATAATTATTGTTTTCATTATCATCGGGGTGCTAAGATTAAATTTAGGGGTGCTTGGGCATCTCTAATAGGATGATGGAAGCAAGGGAAATGAAATGCAGAACAATTGACCCTGGACAGAGGATGAAGTGAAATGTCTGATGTTCAGTACGGGGAATGGACGGAAGCATGGAGGATGTGTACAAGAGAAGAATTTATTGCTGCATGCAAGAAAGGGGATTTAAAAAGTGATCGAAAGGTCCCAGTTTCAAATCCCAGCACCACCCAGTGGCCACTGTTGGGCCCTTGAGCAATGCCATTAACCCTTAACTGCTCAGATCTAAAATGAGATAACATGTAAGTTGCTCTGGATAAGGACGTCTGCCAAATGCCATAATGTATCTGTGAATAGATGTGACTATCATGCCAGAGGAAAGTAAACAAAGTTTAAAGGTGAAATAGAAAGGTGGTAGTGAAAAAGCGGGGCAGGGTGATACAATACAATGTAGAAAGCAGGTAGGTCGACAATTTGAGCCAAATCCGATCTGATCACTTTCAGCTAATACTTAGTCCAGATTTGTGAAACAGATCAGATGTCCCTGCAGTCTGAGCATGGCCAAGCTAGTTTTGGCACACTATTCGAAGAAAAAAAATAAAGTGTTTCTTTTTTACCTAGCATTCAAACCAGGGGTTGCTTTATTTTACAAATGGATTGTAAGAGAAATTCAATAAAACCTCATTAAAAAGGATTTTTTGTGCTACTATTTAAAAATGTTTCTAGGAGTCGAATGAGTCACATTTAAGTCAACAGCGTTTGTACCATTTGAGTCTTTTTTTTTCTTTTCTTTTTATATATAAAGTCTTACACTACATGGTATATAATATCGCCGAAAGTATGTGCACCCTTGACACATGTGATTGTTGAACATACAGTTCCAGTTTTATTCCCTCTTTGCTGTTATAATAAGCTCCTCTTTTTTTTTCATCTACCTTAATTGCATGATGTACAAACACACCATCTATAACTACCGTGTCAATTGTAATTACTTGTAAACTTGATCAAATCTTTTCTTAAACATGTGCTTTTAGATCTATGTAGTGGTGTCATGCAGGAAACACACTGTACGGTGCGCTATTCATAGCCTAAGGAGCTTTTTAAAAATTTCGTAGCAGGAAAAACGAGTGCCTGGAAAGGTGCATAGGTGCTGCCGCTAAAAAAACAACCAATCACAGCTCATGAGTTCAGGAGAGCAACTTGTTAGCTGAAAAACATGCCTATGTGACCTGTCATGTCTTGACGTCACGCTCCCGGCTCACAAAACAGGCGATAATCAGGACCTTACATCGCCACTTCCTGTATATATAGAACTTGACTGTCCTGTCATGCCCAGGTAAAAGTGGTTAATCAACCACAGAGCTGAAAGAAGCAAGAAGGCAAGCAAAAAACATGGACCAAAAAAAAAAAAAACTAGTGCAGTAGAGAGGAAGTTAGTGTGACGTCTCTAAGTGGAGAAGATGGATAGAAGCCGAAATACTAATACTGATACTGGCTCATCACAAAGCGCAAAAGACAGAGAAGGGTGTGAGGAGAAAGGAGAATGTGCGTATGGTATAACGCTATAAAAAAACACACACACACACACACAAAAACATCAGAGTTTCTCTCTGTCATGAGTTTCCTTCTCAATTTTTTCGCTCAATCTGAAGAAGAAGAAAGAAAGAAAAACAAATATGAAGGTCACAACTCCGGAGGACGACTGTGAAGACGGAGTGACTGCTGTGGCACTCCGGCAACAGTTGCCGTGGTGACCGTTAGTGAGGCAGTAATGATGGTCTAGGCAGAGTCCATTATGGCCATTAGTGCTGTGGGTTAAGTGGAGGCTTTACAAGCATCTACATCCAGGGCTTTACATTCACACAACGCACTTACTCCACAAATCAAATGCCGTTTATGGGAACCAACTCTCCCTGAGTCAGGCAAATCAGCAAGATGCTGCACAAAACTGGCTCCATCCATCCATCCATCCATCCATCCATCCATCCATCCATCAATCCATCCATCTGTCCATTTATTCATTTACTCCTATGCAGTCATTTCAAGGATTACTGCTATTCTTTCTACAGAAGTCATCTTCATCTTTTCACAGTTGGCTGCCAGGTAAAGATGATCTAAAAAAAGTTTTGATTAACCTCCATCCATCCATCTATCTAACTATCTACCCATCCCTCCATGCATTCATTGCCTCTTTGTGAAATCAGAAATATTGTCAACCTTGTTGAAGGAGGCTTTTTGAAAAAAAAAAGAAAGAAAGAAAGAAAGAAAGAAAGAAAGAAAGAAAATGTGGTCAATGAATGAATCCACCCATCCATCCATATGCAGTCAAGTCAAGAACTATTGGTATCCTTTTTTAAAAATTAACCAAATTAACTGACACATTATTAAACATTTAAGTACGTTTTCTTCCATTCATCCATGCATCTTCATCTTTTCATGCACACTCAGCTGCCTAGGTAAAAATTATCTAAAAATGTTTTGATTAACATCTATCTATCTATCTATCTATCTATCTATCTATCTATCTATCTATCTATCTATCTATCTATCTATGCATTCAAAGTCAGGTTAAAAAATATATCCCTTTAAAAAAGATTATACAAAAAAGTCCATCCATCCATCCATCCATCCATTCACACAGTCATCCTTCCAAGCACAAAGTGTTGTTGGTGCCACTCAGCTTGCTGATTTTCATGCACATAAATCTCATTAAAAGTACACCTTCTACCATACAAAGATGTCTCACTAGTGCCCGAATGTTGAGTTAAGTGAAACAACAAAACACGAGAAAAAACCAATCCCAAACAGCACAAGTGGCGTGTAAAGTAAACTGTGAAATACAGAGACAAGGCAAAGCTACAATAAAACAATATACCAGAGTCAACACGGGAATATGCCAGAGGCATGGAGTGCTCAATATTACCGTATATTGAACTCTATCTTGTGAGTTCTAGCAGAAAGGGAAATGAGGAACACACTGATCAATGTGGTGATCTCTTTTCTCCCTCCCTCTCTCTCTCTCTCTCTCTCTCTCTCTCTTTCTCTTTGTGTGTGTGTGTATGTGTCCTTGCGCATTGGCCTGCACTCTCTGACATTTCCTTTTATTTGTTTATCACCGCTTGTGCTCTTAAAGCGAATGGAAAAGGACAAACTCTGCTCTGAATAGAGACACTCCCACCCCGCTCATGCCTGCTCTATATTTATCTCCTGGATAGCGAGTGGGAGGAATCTGAGTTGGAGAAACGAATGCTCTCTGTGGTTCAATATCAATCTGAATAATGTCTGATCAAAGCTAATGCTGTCTTATGGAGGACAAGATCATGGGACATGGCAGGGAGGTTGCGATGGTTTAAGAGCTCGGGGTAGAAACGAAGCTTACGCATCCACTTCAGACCGGCATCCATTAGTCCCTTCGGTCAAAACAATCCTCTCACGAAACAATCATTGGCTCTCCTTTTGCGTCCTCTTTTTTCCTTCTTGTGCTTTCCTCTTCTTCCACTCACCAGATTGGCTATACCTCCTAAACAACTCTTCTTTTCATCTCTGCGCTACTCTGCTCTGCAGCGCTCTCCTCAGTGAGGCCAAGCTGATTGCTTCAGGTGGCTGCACTTCATCATAAGACATCTGTGTGCGGCTCGGCTTTCTCTCCCTACTGCCTTGTTCCGTTCCTGCGTTTTCTATGTCCCTTCAACCTATTAATCTTCCTACTTGTTTTCCTCCATCTCCAGCTTCACTCTTTCTTAGTCACACGTTCCTGCTTTGGTGCTCGTCTTCACCTCCATCACTTCCCTCCTGCTATCTTGGGCTCCGAACCTCTCTGCCTTCGGGAGCTTATTTGTGCCATACCATGCGGCACAGAGGAAATGGTGAAGTGTCTGGGCGAGTGTGTGTGTGTGTGTGTGTGTGTGTGTGTGCAACGGCCCCTTTAATAGAACTGCTCATCACTCAAGCACTCCAGTCCAAACTGCCCCATGCCACACAGCGCTTTTGTGCTCCTGTCTCTTCTAACACAAATGTCCTCTCCAAGTCCAAACGATTTTCATTTAAAACAATGCTCTTTCCTGATGCGCCTCTCTCAGGCTTTTATCTTCACTTGTCCTTGCACTTAGATACAAGTGTGAGTGTGTGTGTGTGTGTGTGTGTGTGTGTGTGTGTGTTTGTGTGTGTGTGTGTGTGTGAAACACTTGCGAGTGGATGAAACACAGCAACTAGCATGACGGACATTTATCTTAATCTTGAAGCAAGTGTGTTCTGGAGCACGTTATGGACCACGTCCAACCCTTATTATTATCACGTAGTAAACCAGTGAGTCTAACACAATGCTGCGGAGAGAAAAGAAAAGGTTTAAAATAGCACATTTCCACCAGCATGGAACTGTGACAAACCTGTGGTTTTATCATTATTTCCAGTGCACAAGTAACCTGGACCATGAACAAGATCTCATCGCGGACCCTTTCTGCTAGGTGGGTAACAGCTGCATCTAGGGGGAGCTATGAAAAAAAAAATTACCTATGGACTGTATCCAGAACAGTGACACATGTTTAATATGGAATTTAATATGAAAATAACATGTATTCATATTCATACTTTGGGTGCAAATCTAACCATCCACGTATCCATCCATCCATCCATGCATTTTCAAACAGATTAGTAATTATATCCTTGGCAAAAAAAAAATTACTGAAAGGACCCTAAATTTTATAAACTATTAAAGTAGACTGGTTTATTGTAAGATATTTTGTCGCGCCATTTATCATCCATCCATCATGTTAAACACCCACCAAACTCTAGTCAGCTTCAAGAATATTGACACTCATAGTAAAGTGGATTATTAACAAAACATGTATTTGAGCATCTATCTATCTATCTATCTATCTATCTATCTATCTATCTATCTATCTATCTATCGATAGCAATATTGGTGTCCTCTGTAAAAAGTGAGTAAACCATTGAAGTTTGAACCATTAAAGTTTACTTTTTTAGAACCATTTTTTTTGTCTTTCCATCCATCCATCCATCCTTGCTAAAGAAGATTATGAAAAATATTGTGGTTAACCTATGTATGTATGTATGTATGTATGTATGTATGTATGTATGTATGTATTTTACAGTACAGACCAAAAGTTTGGACACACCTTCTCATTCAAAGAGTTTTCTTTACTGTTTTCTTTATTGTGTTCTTTAGCCCAAACGCGTCTCTTCTGCTTGTTGCCTGTCCTTAGCAGTGGTTTCCTAGCAGATATTCTACCATGAAGGCCTGATTCACACAGTCTCCTCTTAACAGTTGTTCTAGAGATGTGTCTGCTGCTAGAACTCTGTGTGGCGTTGACCTGCTCTCTGATCTGAGCTGCTGTTAACCTGCGATTTCTGAGGCTGGTGACTCGGATGAACTTATCCTCCGCAGCAGAGGCGACTCTTGGTCTTCCTTTCCTGGGCCGCACTTGGAGACAGTTTCTTAAAGTAATGATGGCCGCTCGTTTTACTTTACTTAGCTGCTTTTTTCTTATGTATGTATGTATGTATGTATGTATGTATCTATCTATCTATCTATCTATCTATTTATCAATCTATCTGTCCATCCATTAATTTTCAATAAACCTATCTATCTATCTATCTATCTATCTATCTATCTATCTATCTATCTATCTATCTATCCATCTTCAATTAGCTTGAGCATAATTGGTATCCTTGAAGTAAACCCTTAAAGTCTGAACCATTGAAGTAGAACATTAAGCACCATTAAGGGCAATTAAGCAAACTATTTTGTAATGTCTCTCCATCCATCCATCCATCCGTCCATCCATCCATTTGTTCATTCACCAATGCTAACTGTGATTTTTCTTTTATACTTATCCTAGTCTTAGTATTCTTCTCCATCTTATAGTCAGTATGTTGTTGTATAATCTGTGAACTGGCTATTGTAACAATCATTTCCCCATAATCAATCAATCAATCAATCAATCATCTCTACTAGCTAATAGCTAGCTAATCAGCTAGCCAACCAAAATAAATTGTTTTAAATTATGTGTATAATGCTGTGCAGAAATGTTGTGGCTTTTTACAGCTTACTAGGTAATGAAGTTGAAGTGTAAACGGTGCTTTGTTTTCTGTCAGCTGCTTACCGAATAACTTCATTTCAGATAAACACAGTTGAAGGAAAGGTTGCAGTTTTCGGTGATGTGCAGCTGGGAGACTCTTCAGAGCACATCTAACACTGACTGAATTCCCGAGCTCAGCATGTGTGTTACACCACCCGCGGTCTTTCAACAAGTACTGAACAAACTTATCAAAGTTCAGCTTAGCCCAAGTTAACAGAATAATGGCTAAACAGAGGGGGGGACAAGGAGGGGTGCAGGAAAGAGAAAAGAAAAGCATTAATAAGGTTCAAGCTGCCCCAGACTCCTGCCATCACGCCACAAAGAAAATTAAAAATGGGTGCAATTAAATCAATTTAACCCGAAGTAATTTCCCGTTCTTTTACTTCCGATGGCTCTTAATGGAAGCCAGCAGCGCGGCACAGAAACACAGAGAGAGGCAGCAAGACAGACGCATACAGCCGTGTAGCTCTTCTGTATGTTCACATAATACACATTAAACATATTGTAATATTTTGTATTGTACTGCGTTTTTTCTTCTTCTTCCTTTTTTTTTTTGTTTGAAGTGTGTTGATTAAAATACGTTGAGTCATGATGTCAGCGTCAGTTCCACCTGTCTCTTGAGTCTTTCTCTACATTCTCATATTATACATTCTCAGTACTATATAGTGTTAACCTACTTAACATATGTACTATATTACCTTACCTTAGGTATATTAACTAAAATATAGTAACAAATGTAATTGGATCGAATGAATTATCGAAATAAAACCTAGAAGGAAAGCGGTAAACTGCAAATTCCAATGAATGTGCATAGAAAAATAAAATGTATGCACCAAAAAAACAATAATACAGAAAAATAATAATAATTCATGGTCACAAAAAAGCATCAACAGTGTGCAACTTTAGAGAAAACGTACAGTAATACTGCACATTGCTGCCATAATTAAATTTTTGTTTTAAAAAGAGCATAGATACAGTAACAGCTGTTGAAGTCTGATTGTCTGATCACTTCCTGTTTCTTGTTCCTGATTTTTGCTGTATAAACTTAGCTAACTAGTCACACCACTGACGCGGTGCAAAGCGTTAACTCGTCTGTCCTGAAAATTTCTGGAGACTAAAAGTTACAGCTTCATCTCTGATGGTAAGTAAACATCTCCTGGGCGGCACTGTGATTTAGTGGCTTAGCACAAGGAGTTTGCATGTTCTCCCCGTGCTTGGTGGGTTTCCTCCGGGTGCTCCAGTTTCCTCCCACAGTCCAATAAGTACTATTGGTGTTCCCAAATTTCCTGGTCGATGATCCTCTGGAGGAGGAAATGGCGACCCACTCCAGCATCCTTGCCAAGGTCATGGAAGGCCTGGCGTGTTATGGTCCATGAGGTCAGAAGAGACGGACACGACTGAACGACTAAACAAACAGAAGAACGTCTCCTTTATACAGAAATCTCGTCTATATAATAAGGAGTGCGGTAGCATGAGAAATAGGATTCAGCCTAGTATAGATCTCTGTAATAAACATCATTGCAACATTTCTGACATCATTACCAGCGCTCAGAAAGCTTTCTAATTACAAAGTGACAGGAAATTATGTCAAAAATCCTGATGATACTGTACATGTTTGATTAATATTTAACTACTCTGTAGTCCTCTGCGGGGGGAAAAAAAAAGGAAGAAAAAAATAAAAATCACACTAGCATGCAGTGAGCTGGAGTAATTGTCCTGACCTCTTTCTTCCACATCTAACACATGCAGAGTGCTTGATAAGCCCCCTTTGACTGAAAATACCCCTTGAAAAAAAACACAAGGCATGCTGGGATGTGGCATGAATGAACAAAAACGTCCTCCAAGTTGCCATGGTAACCGGACGCCTTAAAAAAAAAATGTAAAAAAATAAGGCGGCGCGTCGGAATCGAGAGTCGAGGGCAGGGGAACGTCGTCCTCGAGGTAGATGGCGTGGTCATGCGTGAACTGTTTTCGAGTGCCGCGTGGATTAGGTGGTTGTGGATGACATGACGCGTGTGTGTACGTGTGCTTGTGTGTAATTACGGGCTCGGGTTCCACATGATGGCTCGTCATCGTGGAGAATAACACACACACACACACACACACACACACACACACACACACACACAGACGCGCCACATGGACACGTAAGTGTGTCATACAAACGAACTGTTCTTAGAAAGCTGTCGCATCCGCTAACGCGTCAAAGCTGCGAAATCATGCATTATTTAACACGCTGCTGATCAGGGGTCAGAAATACACTTCTGATTCTCAGAGTGTGTTACTATGGACATCTTCAAACACATACACACATGCACACATCAAATCTGCTTATTCACACACATGACTGCTAGACAGTGGGAAAAACAGAGAGAGAGAGAAAGAGAGAGAGAGAGAGAGAGACAAGTAAATCAGATATACAGATAAATAGAGCGTTAGCAAGAGAGAGGAGAGAAGAAAAAGACAGAGATATGGAGGAAAGAGAGACAGATAGACAGCGTGAATGGAAAAGTCAAATGAATGGAAGAACGAGAGAACAGAACAGAAACACGAATATGAGAGAGGAATGCACAGTGAAGGATCGAGAGAGTGAGAGAGAAAGGAGAGAATGAAGGACAAACGGATAGAAGAAAGAAGGAGAGAGCAACCGACAGACAGACAGACAGACAGCAGAAATGAACGAGAAATGAATGTAAGAAACAGAGAGAGAGAGAGACACAGACCTACAGATACACAAATAAATGAAAGACAGACAGACAGAAGGAATGAGAACAGATCAAATAAATAATGCATTTTATTATTATTATTATTATTATTATTATTATTATTATTATTGTCCGTATTTGTACTAATATACATTTACATAAAAAAAAAACAACACCATAAACTTATCAGTACATAAAGTACAGGTGCGTTGAATACGAATAAGAAGTGAGGCGAGTGAGGCTCTCAGGAAACGGCTGTAATGAAGTAATGCTGGATCCACAGCGTTACTCTGACGTGAGATGAAGACCGCGTGGGTTCGGCGACTCGCCCCTGATCGCTACATCGTGTTTGCTAACATTTCAGCTCTGCTATACGTGCTGAGCATCCGCTAAAGCGGTCCCCTCGTCTCGTCTTCGCTCCCTCTCGTTTCCGAACATGCTAATGAGACGCGGTCTCGTCTGTCCTCTGGCTACGCCTCCGCTCGCACAAGTGTGAGAGAAGTGAACGCTGAAGGGAAGGAGAAAAGTTCCTGAGAAAAGTAATGCTAAGAGAGGAAAGGTGGAGACGGAGCGAGTGAAGAAAGGAACAGAAGCGATGGTGGGAGGTAAAGACGCGAAGGATGGAGAGAAAGAGAATGGCAGAGAAACAGTCGGATGAGAACCTCTTCTGTATGAGACAGAGACAGAAAGACAGAGACAGAAAGAGAGAGAGAGAGAGAGAGAGAATGACCCCAAGCATCTGCCGTGCTCTAAATGCTAATAGAGGTTTCAGGGACACGTCAGTGGAGACGTGAAATTAATTGCTTAGCGTATCAGCAAACAAAATGATTAAAAATATTGGCACCCGTTCGAAGAAAGTTCCTGTCTGAGATATGTAGGTCTGGCGCACGCCCCACATGCCCACGGACACAATACAAATACAACGTTAGAAAGTTTATACAAATCTGTAAAACTATTTAAGAAACAATTGCTATCGTACTATAGTTTGCGTTAAAAGATAAAAAAAAAAAAAAAAAGATAACCGTCCTGAACAGATCTCATGTATTTTACCAAATTTTCTTTTGTTTCATTTTACTTTTGAAATGTATATTTTACAGTATATGATTTGTATATTACTTATATCTATGACATGAAAAAATATTAATAGGAAAAATATGTAAGTTATTGTAGACACTATACATTCGCTCTCACTTTGAAAAGTTTTCAACATTAATACATTTATACACACATAATCCCATGATATATAATATTTATTAAGGTTTATTTATGATTTTAGCTTATTTAATTGACATTTTTTTGTTGGCTTGTTTATTATTATTATTATTATTATTATTATTATTATTGCTTGTTTGAAGGAGTGGACCGTTTTGCTTTCCACCCTGGACTGTTACATTTCAGCGCAGGTTTGCAGGAGAAAATGCAGGATTATGGGATGAGGCGGATGGAGTAATGGCGGGTGTGATGAGGCTGAACTCTGTTTGCCCGATCTGTATTTCTGCGCTGTGTGGGATCTTGGGAACTGGCAGCGATACTGAGAGAGAGCTCACGCTCTGAGCCACCATCCTGCGCTACAAAGCCCAGAGTCATTCAGTCAGATTATGCTCCAAAGTGATGATTTAACTTTGAGAAACAAACTGAATTTCCCTGGATCTGTTGTGCGCGCTGCCAGATCATCCTTCGCATCACTTCTACAAAGAAATGGAGTTTAAATGTCACTTATTTCTGTGTTGCAGCTTGTTTGTGCTGTACACATGAGTGCTCATTTTGGATTGTGAGACTTCTTAAAAAGTTAGTTACACAGTAAAATGTTCAGTGTTTATTTAAAACTCTCAGTGTGTTTTTGAGTCCAACTAGACTTATATAAACACTGCCGGGTGTTAATTTAACACTTTAGGCAGCTGTGTTATGTTCAAGAGGAAAGTCTCAGCATCTTAAACCCCATTCAGATGGAAACAAACCTGACTAAGTTACCAAAGGACATGACCAAATTAACAAAAACTAAGCAAAAATTACAAATGATATAACATATTATTAAAGGACCAAATTCCCATAAATAAATAAATAAATAAATAAATAAATAAATAAATATCAAAGAACTAACAAAATGATATAAAATCAAAATTTTGAAAAAAACTGTCTAAAATAACAAACAAATAACTAGATTAACAAAAGTATGGACCAAATCATCATCATGGACTAACCAAAACTACCACAGAAGTTTCCAAGGAACTTTCCAGATAATGTATAATGTTGTATTTATTTAATTATTTGAAACTTGCATGTGATATTTATTTATGTTCAAAAAGAATATAAATTCTTAAATATCATTAACTTTTTTATTTTATTTCATTCTCACTCTGAGATGTTTGTTAGTTTGTTTGGGTTATTTGTGAATGGGAGTTTGTAGATAATTGCATGGTGCTACAGTATATTTCCTTTTTCCACATGATGAATTATCAACCAAGCAATCAAACAAATAATTGAAGCTTTACTCCTTAATGAAGATGAAACGAACAAATAAACAACAACAACAACAACAACAACAACAACAACAAAAACCTCTCTAAAAGAAAAGGCAGAGAGTGCGGAGCATGAGGAGGATGAACACAACGGGAGCACGCGGAAGCTGCAGCGACTCAGCGCTAAATACATTTTTCTTCCTTTGCTCTCAGTTAGCGGACTCATCAGGAGGAGGAGAAGGAGGAAGAGAAGAAGTGGGGCATCAATCGCAAATGCACCTAGGGAGCACGGGAGGCAGTAGGGAAGCTCTCTGGGCCTCTGAATCTGCTTGGCTTGCTCTGTGTCTCAACCACATATTCCTGGGTGTCTTGTTATCTTTTTATATATATATATATATATATATATATATATATATATATATATATATATATATATATTTTTTTTTTGAGCCTTGGAGAGATAATGACACACCTCAACCGTCAATTCTGAGGCACAGGATCCAAGTATGCTGTGTCTACACACCCACACACACACACACACACACACACACACACACACACACACACACACACACACCACACAAACCCCCAATATGACAAAGCGAGAAAGAGAGAGACACTTGTGAGGACACACACACACACAGACACCCAAACACAATTAATTATTAATTATTGAACAAATTTTACCAGCTAAATCATTAATTCGCCCCTACACAGATTTTATTATCATCACTCCTCTACCAGTTTCAACGTTTTCAGCGTGTTGAGATGATGATAATGATGTCCGTAATGATTTCTGTATGAAGAGATGATGAGAAAAGGTTTGAATATAAGTTAAAGTGGATGAAGAACTCGGCACACACCTCATTAAACCTCCAAACCTCAAAACACGCACAGACACTCATTAAGCAAACCTTCAGCAATCAAAACACTGCCAGGGTTAAAGGACCATCTCTTACTCTCTCTCACTCTCTCGTGCTGGGATTTAAACTCACACCCTTCTTACAGTACACCCTTCTTACCCTTCTTGCTTCATCATCTTAAACGCTGCGACCTGATTGGCTGTTTTAACTCTCCTGAAACAGGAAGAGTATCAGACGCAAATCCGAATCAACACTGAGATGCGGCTGGACATCACTGGACTGTTACACAATCATGTCTTTAGAGGGTATTCGGATACCAAATGTACCACGAGTCCAGCATGTGCACAACCTACTGGCCCGAACACAATCATTATTAAACTAACTACCTACACACATCGAATTTAAGCTCTGTCTTCCCAAACACATCAGGTCTACCCCCATCTCAGTGTGTGTAACATGAGAACAAGGAGGTGTTGATTTGGATTTGTCAGATTTGTGTCTGCCTGGTTTTTTACTATTTAAGCCTTTAAGCAAGAAAAAAAATCTCTCTCTCTCTCTCTCTCTCTCTCTCTCTCTCTCTAATCTAATACAGTCGTACTGGTTGTGTAATTTATACCTTGCCTTCATTACGTCAATTAATCCAATCAATCATTTCATCAGTGCCCTCGCTGATCGAGACTTGCTTTCAATCCTCAAGGCTCACACACTCGCTGCTAGGGTGATGTTACAGCCTACGGTGTGTGAAAGTGTCACAATATGAGGGCTGGAAAGGCGTACAGGTGTACAAAGGTGCTTAATCGGAAGGTGATAAATTTGCTACAGCAGCAGCTCTGACAGTAGCGCTGATTTATACTGGCTTTTATCAATGTACTGTACTTGTATAATATGTTAGTGTTTCTATAGTAACAGCTTATTAACAGGGACGATTACCAGTTTAAATTTATTATATAATAATAATAATAATAATAATAATAATAAAGTGGGCTTGTTGATGAAGTGAAAACAAGTCTTCAGTGTCAGAGGTATGGATGTAGGTTTAAAATCCACTGTGAAGAATGTCATAAAAATGAGACTGCTTGAGTAGTTCTGCTCTCACACAGGAAATATATGCAGGACGGGCTGGATACAGGATGGTGGCACAGCTCCAAGGACTAGGGAGAGAAGAAGGCGATGTTAAGAGTCTTTTAGAATGAGGAGTCACTGATCAGGGACGGAAACGCTTAATGTCTTTTTTAAGGAAGACTGGACTGGAAATTTGGCACTGAAGCTGAGGGGGGGGAGAGAGAGAGAGAGAGAGAGAGAGAGAGAGAGAGAGAGAGAGAGAGAGAGAGAGAGAAAGTGAGCTATAGGTGATGGTGATGTAACCTACAGAACTCCAATTAAAGATGCCGAGAGCAACGTGTCGAGAAGAAAGAGTGTGTGTGTGGAAGTACCGGAGAAAGCAGCCGGATTGAATTGAATTGGAGACACAGAACAAGTCGGGAAGGCTGGACTGGAAAATCCGACTTTATAAGGCCGGGAAGATGAGGGAGAATGAGACGTGGTAATGTTACCTACTGGATTCCAACCGCCGTTAAATGACGAAGAAGAAGAAGATAACGTACAGGCACAACTGAGACCCAAGTGGGTGCCTAAACATAACCAGAAAGTGAATTTTGCATAATTTCTTTTTCGGTCGTCTTCAGAATGCTTTGCGGTTTTCACAAACAAGACAAGCTGTTTTATTTGTGTCTCATTAATTTAATGAGAAAGAGATTAAAAAGAGACTGGTGAGAAAATTACTTTTTTATATGGATATATTAATTCACAGCAAATTTCACCCACAAAAAAGTTGATTTTGTAACATAATAAAATAAAATAAAAGTAACAATAGTTGGCAAAAAATATGCACTCCATTTTGGAAAGTCTCACTTCACAAGTACCTTCGGGGGGTTTCGCTGGTCTCTATGGGGACAGATTTTCGATTCGGTGGCGTATACAATCCCCCTGTCAGAGAGGTCAGAAGCGAAGCACTGGTGCGGTTTTGCTTTATTGTAGTACAAGTTACAAGTGCAACATGAACAAACGAACAGAACAGGATTTTAACTCGGAACATAAACCAGATGCTAACATATGCAGGAAGCGCTACAACATGTGACCGGGGCACCATAAAGGAGGGGGAGGATAAGTTAAGATAATTCCAAAGGCCCTTCGGTGACAGCGCGCCCTTAAGACGGCTATGGCGATTAATAAACGGTTGGCTTTGTCAAGCTTGGGGCCCCTGTATGGTATTAGGCTTTCAAGGAGCCTGGAATCTTTAACGGCGCCCCACGCATTGTTTAGTAACAAAAGCAAAACACTGACACGTGCTGTGTCCCGTTCGACAGTGCGCATAAACAGTACACCCTACACCCTGTTTAGGGAATGTCAGATAAGGAACTATCGTTGACAAATTCCTCGCACACTGTGACGTCGCCAGTGCTGACAACACCTACTCCATGCGTTACCATGGCAACATAAAGGCCTCGGAAAACAGCTGTGGAAATTTCACACTTCTGGCAACAAACTACCGAAAATATAAGATAAATAAACTGATACCAGCTTGTGAATAAATGTGATTACAGATTACCATTGTAAAGGTTCTTTACAGATTGCTAAACTATATAATATTAAGTATTTAATGTTTAAATATAATTTTTTATTATTATTAATGTTATATAAACAAAATAGAAATTTGAATAGATGCTAGAAGATTTGCTCTTGGCAACTGGAAAGGTTGCGTAATAAAAAGGAAGTAAATGATAGGAACATAGGACTACAGCTTGTTTTTTTTTTTTCTTAAGATGCTTTTGTCTTTATGTGCGCTCTTGAGCAATATTGAAAAAAAATATTAATAAGATAAAACTATTAAAAAAATGATGTTTCTTCTGAGGCATCCATGATATACATCATTAAAGGATGCTTTCAACAGGACGTCTGAGATATATTGGTGTTTGTTTCTCTATACGAGTGATTTGTTTTCAGTCTGTTATTTTTTTAAGAGCTGCTAATTGACTGTGTCAATTTATTCAGATTAATTTTAATATTATGTTAATTATCATGTAACAATTCCGAAAGAATGGGAAACTTTCTGGCTCTGTGCGTTTCTCCATTAATCATCCAAACTGCTGGTGGACAATTTAATAGTTAACGTGTCTCTTTAGAACGGCGTTTACACAGCAGCTCTGTGGTGACGGTGCAACTCAAATGCACGTTTGTATTTAAATATTTTTATGCCTGTGCAACACACATTTATAAATCTCTCTCTCTCTCTCTCTCTCTCTCTCCCTCTCACACTCACACCATCAGAAGAGACACACAGTGCGTATCGTATTCCCCAAAGTCCCCGCTCAGCTCAGCGGCTCACTGCACCCCGTATCATGCATGTCAGGATTGCTTACACCACGTACAGTACTATATGGGAAACAAAAACGGAATTCACATTGTCAGTTTGTGGCATAATAAATAATGTATACAGGGAGGCTCAAAGTAACCGAGTAATCATGGGAGCTCCACTCGGTTGTAGTAATATTTCAAAAAAAAAAAAAAAAAAAACCACATTACCACATAACTGCATGTTCTAGTATTTCAGTGCATGTGTGAAAATGCTTCCTCATCCTCCCAGATCTGAGTCCTGGAATATGCCTGTGCCATCAAGAAAAACACTATTTATGTGATAACCTGGTCATTCAGTACATTCAGGTCGTCAGCTGATTTCATTTTATTGGCACATAACGTTGCTGAGCCTAGACCTGAGCAGTTGAACAACCCCAGAGACTTGTACTGAGGCCACTATACAGTGCATGATGGCAACACCTACTGTATCGCTCTGGAAGGGGCTCGATCTGACTTTTCCCATTGCTCCAAACAGCTGATCTTCTCACAGATCACATCGTATGTGCTATACTAAGCACAGTCTGACAAGTGTTCATGTGTCTCCCATCACAGTCATTTTTCTTTTCTCTAGTGAAACTCCTTAGTTGTTTTCTTTGCTTGATCCAGGCCGATAATTTGACCCTTCTTAAACAGAGTTACACCTTCGCAGCCACCACGACTTAAAGGATTTGTCGCCAGCTGTAACGCATTCATCACTGCAGTAATTACCCGATCGAAGATTCCAAGTATTCGCTTATTTAAAGCCGAACGCCGTCGCCAGAGCTTCACTCCGTTACAGAGTAATGCTTTGTGATCTATTCCTGGAAGGGAATAACACAACCCTTTTCCTGTAATATATAACAAGGCTCTTAAGGATCTTGCTGTACTTCGCCATGTGGACTATTTCAAGCTTGTTTACTTTGGTAAGTGTGTAAGCGTGGATGTTTTCTTCTGATCATACCACAGCTTTTTGGCGCTGATTAAATTTGTAGGCTGAGCTGGTTGTTGTAAGGCACCGACTTTATCCCTCGTGGTCTTTGATTTGTATGCATGCTTGCGATGACTTTCTTGAAATATTCATCCAAGGTTAAGTATTAATCTCCTGGCAGAAGCAAACAGGATTTGGTTTAAAATAGCCAGCTACAGCTAAATTCATGATGTCTTTTATTTACTCAAGAGGCCCTCAAACATCAGGAGTAAAACAGCCCTGAAGCATCACTGATCCACTACTGAAAGCAGCATGTTTAAGACTTTTCCTTCCATTCAGACATTTTCGTTCTCATTACGACCAGGAATAGACACACGACTCCAGTGTCCTTCTCAACAGCCCATTTTATCTCAACCCTCAAACGTCCAGAAAAGTGCCTTAAAGGTGCGGAAAGGGAACAATGATAAGCCACAGTAATTTCCCTAGAACCACCTGGAACTTTTTGGCGATTGCACACTTCTTATGACATGGTACTGTACATGCCAGAAAGAGCTCCATCTCAGGGAAGCTTGAAGATAAGCAGCAGGTCCATGAAACCATCCATTGGTCCATCGGGTCAATTCTTGGTCCAATCCTCTCATTGAGGAAACTTCTCCAGATATCTTTTGCCCCCTCGTATATGTTCCTGTGTTCACAGAGATAATAATCTGCACCCTGGATGCAGCCTCTGATACCCCAGACCCACAAGCTGTGGTGGTTTCTTGCATTACGGAACACATTTGAGACGATCCCAGAAGCTTAAACGAAGACCTCGCTGTCCTTCTGATTCTCTACGTAGCCTCATATTTCCCTTGAAGACGCCTGCGGAAATTGGACAGTAATACAGCGAAATAAATGTGTTTGTATTTCATATTCCATCACTCGAAGCCGATGTCTCAATTCAGGTAGGTTTTGGTCACACATAGTGAAACACAGCTGCCTCGCGCTAATCCATTATCGCACTGCACATGCGTGACTAAAAGAGGGAGATAGTGCTTCTCGGTTTCACAAAAGACGGCGAGGAAGCGAGAGAGGGAGAGAATAAGGAAAAGGGAGGTACGAACTTTCTGCCCCTTCTGCCATCCAAAACAAGATTTGAATCAGTAATTATTCTATTGTTTATCAAAATATAAACAAATTAGAAATGGTGCCGTCGGGTTGAGAGGGCGATTATGCAGAGTGAAATGGAGTGGAGTAAAAAAAATTATGGTGATGTTCTAGTTAGGGGGAGATAACTGGATTTTTTTTTTCTTAATGAGTTGTGCACTGAGTTATACACACACACCAGACATATACATACATATCACATATATACAGTATACTGTATATACACACACCACCAGTCAAAGGTTTGGACACAACTTCTAATTCCATGGTCTTTCTTGATTTAAATTTCTCTCTACGTTGTAAAACAATGCTGAAGGAGTCGGAAATATGCAATAACCTCACGGCCTTATTTAAAATGTTTGCACCATTCAGATTTACTGTGGCTAAGAGTCTCATCACCGTACTGCGCTTGAAGTCTTCTGTAAATGTCAATCACTTTTACATAATGGCAGATGCCCTTATCCAGAGCGCCTTACATTTTTAACTCATTATAACAATTGAAGGTTAAGGGCTTTGCTCAAGGGCCCAACTCGGTTGTTGGGTGTTTGAACCTGGGACCTTCCAAACTGTAGACCAATGGTTTAGCCACTGAGCTACCCCTGCACCCCTTAAATTACTTCATTCACCAGAAATGTCATCACAAGTCCCGGTTTGACATGAACATCTCTTGTATTATACAGTATATCTCACATTCCTGTTTGTTATTAAGACTGCACAGTCCAGGGGGTCAGCAATGTCTCTCGGAACCATTTCTAAGATCAGCTCAAACTAACTATTGTGCCACTTTGTCAAGGTCTGGGAGAAGTCATAGTCAGCTCAGAGGAAATTGGCTGGGTTGATTAGGAAGTTTGCCATGAGCATCTGGAAGCATCTGGAACACCCGTGTCAATGTCTACAGTCAATCCATTTGTACATCACTATGGCCTGAAAGCCTGCCGTCCAAGAAAATCCATAGCTTCAAGATTGTCCTCATAGACAAAGAACAATCTGACCAGAGGTACAGTACGTTTGGAGAAAGGTGAGGCATTCAGGCACATACCTGTTGAGCATGGTGGTGGTAGCATCATGCTCTGGGCTGTTCTGCTCCAAGTGGAATTGGATGGAGTAAAGAAGAACGAGCACCACAGAATTCCTCATCAAAACCTCATCATACGAGATGGTTGAAACGTTGGCAAAATTACAAATCAATTCTACGAGAAACATGTTAATGATAACCAAAAGCATCTGAAAAGGCAAAACTTGTCACAGCACGTTCAACCGAATATTAGGAGTTCTGTAGGTACAGAAAATCCCCAAAATAAACTACTTTCAAATCAATTCTTGGGGTTTTCTATTACTAAAGATGTATGATGTACCATCATTCTGCCCCAGAAAGAGAATCTCTCATGAGTTTGCTGCAAAGTGGTTGCTTGGTTACAATGTCAGTGTAAATGTCATTTGGCCTCTTCCTGCTACAGTAGGCAGGTTAGCCTTGGAGAAAAAAGAAAAATAAATAAAAATAAATAAATAAAAATAAGCAAACCCTAGGCTCTTTGTTAAAGCTGAAGGTAAATACAGACTAACAATTAACACAGTATAGAAACTGTCGATTTTTCTACTGACCCCTGCATTAAAGGGTTATGATTCCATAGATTGACGTTTTCATAAACCAGCAGCAAATTTGTTTTTTTTTACTGCATGTGATGTTTGGTCTTTTATGTCAATTATTTATGCAATGACAAATCCAAAGATGCAGGGAAAGTGACATGCACTTGTGTGTCATTTCAAAGTAAAATCAGATGTTTCATTTGTTCAATGCGCCAACAAAATTTGTCATTTTCAAATTGAAAAAAAAAAAGCTTCTATTGGATTTATTTGTTACATAACTATTAGTTAATCAATATCGTATCCAGATATACAGTATGTTAATACGTAACAAATTCCATGGCAATAAATTCTACTTATTACATTTTGTATTTGAATACACAGAAATCATCGTTGTTCCTTTAGGGGTCTGCTTCCTGCTTAATTGTACTTTGGACTAAAACTGCATCCAGGTTTAGTATCTTGTTCTTGTGCTATGGCATCAGATTTGTTTAGTTTTTCCCCCTATTCTGCTATTTGTATGGCAACTTCAAGAGTTGTTTAAAGACAGGTTTGTCAACCCTGAACAGGCAAACAAAATACCCAACATGCTACAGAACTCAATGTCTGGACAGGACAGAAAATGAGGAACACTTAGAGAAGCCACAGTATTGTACACACAGACGTTTGTAAGACAGGATGGGGAAAGTTATAAAGAGGTACAGGTGATAAGATCTACCATTACAGCAGGACATACAGGACATAAAGCTGAGGGGAAATAAAGGGAAGGAGAAAGTAAGGGACCTGAACAAGAGAGGAGGAGAGGGAGAGAAAATGAAGAACAAAGTTTGAAGAGATGGACGGATGAGTGCGAGTGTGAGTGAGGGAAGGTCTGTGCTGTTACGCCTCTTTCAGGAGCTCACCCGGCCGTCCTCAAGGCCGCAGCCTGAGGGTCAAAGCAATTCCGCCACATAATGTGAACAACTTTCAGGTCCGGGAAACACCGAAGCAAAAGAAACCTCTCTGTGAACATGTGTTCGTGCAGGGGAGAATGGAACAGAAGGACAAAACAGAAAAACTGCACTGAGGAAAGACGTGTCAAAGATCAGTGGGTGAAGGACAGGTTCCGCGGGTATGGGTAGTGACGTCACAAATGTCTGATCTTTCCAAAACTCAGACGAACCTTCTCCAAAGAAAATATAACTAACTGACAACTGTGTCCTGTCTAACCGAACATCACCAGAAATGTGATGAGTGGATTTGTGCTTTACCTTTGGACATGAAAAAAGAAATTTCGACACATAAAAAGGGGCGGGGCATGGCTATAACACTGTCACGTATATAATACTATATAATAATATATCACGTACACAAAGTTTCTATGGCTGATGATATTAACGATGTAATAAGATAGATAGATGAAATAGATAGATAGATAGATAGATAGATAGAGCCTGAAAGAAAGAAAGAAAGAAAAAGACAGAGAGAGACAGACAGACAGGCAAACAAACAGACAGATGGACAGACACAGAGACAGACACAGAGACAGCCAACAGACACATTTTGGCTCTGAACCAGACTGCAGTGTTTAATCCATTAGCGTAATAGACATTTCAGCCCATTTTGTAAAACATGTTTTCTTGAGAATCCTTGCAGGCCGCTATAAAAAAGACAGCCGGTCACATGAAAGCCATAAAAAGTAATTATTCCTTTGTAATGCAAGTAGCAGACATCATAAAAGTATAAGTGTAATTGCCATTAATTGCACAAGGCCGAGCGCTCCTGCATGCCTAATGCTCCGAGCGCGCGGCGATGGGAGTTACGCTCTTTGATTCGCTTTATTAGAGTAAAAAAAAAAAAAAGTAATATGATAAAGACTTGTGTTTTACAAGTCTGCTTGATCACAGTAATGCTGCGGGAGGTGAGCGCTCTCAGTCCATCATGTGGACTTTCACTTACAGCATCGTCAGCTTATCTACTGGGCACACGGAGAGACTGGCCGAGGGGAGGATAGATAGATAGATTGATAGACAGACAGACAGACAGACAGACAGATACAAAAGAAAGACAGATAGGCAGACAGACATACCAATATAGAGACAGATAGATAGACGAATAGAGAGATAGACAGACAGAAAGTGAGACTGACAGATACAAAAATAAAACAGACACATGGACAAACAGATAGATAGATAGATAGATAGATAGATAGATAGATAGATAGATAGATAGATAGATAGATAGATGGAATGAAAGGTAGATATATAGATAGATAGACAGACAAACAGACAGATGGATAGATAGAAACAAAGATAGATAGAATTACGGACAGTCAGACAGACAGATGAATACACAAACAGACAGACCGAAAGATACAAAAGACAGACAGACAGACATAAAGTCAGACAGACAGACATATAGTAGACAGAGAGACAGATAGTATACAGACAGACAGACAGACAGATAGATAGTAGACAGACAGACAGACAGACAGATAGTACACAGACAGACAGACAGCCAGACAGATAGTAGACAGACAGAGATAGATAGCGTGAGTAGATAATTAGATGGATATATAGAGCCTGAAGGAAAGAAAGAAGACAGACAGAGACAGACAGATAGATAGAAGAGTAAACTGCTTCTGGCTTATTAGTTATTAGCATATAAGTGAAATCACTACACTATGCTAAAAGCTAACAGAGGACACAGAGACGCTAAGGACGCGACAGGTAGCAATGTGTTACAGCTAATGTAGTTGACTTTGGATTAACAATATTTGGTGTTAACAATATTTGAGGCTTTATTGACATTTTTTGCCGTTCTAAATCTACAGCAGGAGGTTTAATAAAGGAAATCTAGTTTAACGTAGGGAAAAGGACAGGAGACCTACGTACTGTACGACAAAAGTTTGTTCCTGATAGAGCTTAATCTCACTTTGTCACTAAAAAATAATATCCATGTTTATAACAATTTTGGAAATATTCCTGTTTCCAATTTATAATCAGTCAATCCTACGGTGTTATATCTGTGCCTCATTCCCAAGTGAACAACACTGTAACAGTGAATGGTTGTTTAATTTTAAGCTTGCAGTGGCCAGTCAGAGCTTAGTTTCTTCTAGTCTCAGGAATGAGGCACTAATATAATCTCATGAAGTCCAGGGATGAAAATCTTTCTAGTATGTACAGCAGATCATCAACTTGACCTTGTCAGTGTGTGTGTATGTGTGTGCATTTGTGTTTCGTTAAAATATATAACTATTTGTCCATATATAACTATAGACAGACTGGTGAGTGTGGTGTTAAGAAAATCACTGAAGCTCTTCAACACTCAGACCTCCTGCTTCGGAAGGAAATATTACAATAGACAGAAACAAAACAGATTATTTACATCAACTTGTAGCGTCACACCAGACTCCTCCCTCCCTGCCATCATCATCATCATCATCATCTTTTCTTCTTCTTCTTCTTCTTCACTTCTCTTAATACACATGATCCCTTGTTGACTGTGAACCGTAACGAATAAATGCCTTCTGTGTCTTTAAATGAAGCTCAGATGAAATATTAGAGGAATAAATCTCGATCTTGTTTTTTTCATTGTTTTTATAGAATGTGTAATGAATCTGCGTCTCGTGTCGTTGTGACTCGTTATCATCTCAGCCTATAAAAAGGTCACGGATGTGTGAAACCTTCACCTCATTATCATTTCTTCCTCACCTGCGCTCCTCGTCTCTGTTCATCGTCGTGCTCAGCTCCGCCTCTCCGTCTCACAGCGCAGCGCTGCTTTCAGATCTGCATTCATACACAAACCAGAGAGAGAGAGAGAGAGAGAGAGAGACAGAGAGAGAGTTAAAGACATGAAACCAGAATAAAATATGTAGATGAAATGGCCTGGAGGTTTCTCTCCATCACATGCTGGTATCTTTCACACTCCTTATGCATGTGCTACTTCTACATCAACGCCTTTAAACGTGACACAAGACAGGCACACACACACACACACACACACACACACACACACACACACACACACACACACACACACACACACACATTGTGCCTTCCCACACATCACTTAACCACTGTTTATGTATTATTCTTTTTTTTTCATTTACTTTTTTTAAATGACAATGTGCTATGTGAAACTGAATCAAACCTAAAAAGGTAAACAAACCTAGAGCATCTATTTAACTCTGATTCAGACGCAGCGAACGGATGAGAAGTGAAAAAGTATGAAAATACACAAAAAGCACACAGAGAAACAACTAGACAGAGTTAGAGAGACTGAGAGAGAGAAACAGAGAAAGACGGGAGAGGAGAAACGGATGGGGACAGAGACCAATAAAGAGAGACACTAACAGGTAGAAACAGACAGAGAGAGAGAGAGAGAGAGAGAGAGAGAGAGAGAGAGAGAGAGAGAGATGCAGTGAACACACACACACACACACACACACTCTAAAACTTGGCTGGTAGAATGAAGTTGGAGATCTCGCAGCGTCTCTAATAAAGCCGGATGAGATGATTGCCTCGTCCTGGCGGGCGCGGTGATGGCTGACCTTTATGCGCGTCCTGAGCGCCGGGCTGTGTGTGATATTAAAGAGTGACGTGCACCTCGCCCCGTCCCAAACTCATCTCCAACCGTATCGATTCCTCACACAAATAAAAAGACCACACCACAATTTATTTACGCTCCCTGCAGGTATCATCTGTTTAAACATGTTCCTGTACCAGCCAGAGCCGTCCCTCGGGACACACACACACACACACTCCTGGTTATTATCTCATCTAATGAAAGATAGGCCTGTTGTCACACCCTTTACACACACACACACACACACACACACACACACACACACACACACACACACACACACACACACACACACACACACACACACACACACACACACACACACACACACACACACACACACACACACACACACACACACACACACACCAAAAACACTCCTCACCTAAACAATCTGACTTAAACTACCACAAAACTAACTTTATCCTAAATCTAATTCTGAACTAATATTAATTCTAATTAAAAATGATACCAATATACTCTAAACTTGATTCCACGACTAAACTAAACATCACACTAACACAACTTAATCCTCTAACATTTACTTAATCCTACATTTAATCCTTAACTCCTAAACCTAATCTTAAACCTGGGATTAATCACAACCAAGACTTTTACTCTTTAAAACTAGTCCTAAATCATCCTGACCAACCTATATATCTTTAAACTTAATCCGGTAAACCTGATGGTAGAATAAATTTTTAATGAAGTCAGATTAATCTGAGTTTTAATCTAATCTTAATCTAAATCTACAGTATGTGAATAAAACAATTCTGATGACTCTATAGACACAGGGTAGCAAACCAAACTTGTGTAAACTGTGTGTGTGTGTGTGTGTGTGTGTGTGTGTGTGTGTGTGTGTGTGTGTGTGTGTGTGTGTGTGTGCTTCAGATTAGAGGCAGCGGCAGATAAATTGTGTGTAACACAGTGTGAAGTGATTTGGTGTGAGATTGAATTGAACTCTCGCTATGAGGCGAGACTGACTCACTGCAGGATAGTGTGTAACGTTAGACACTACAATCCTACCCGAGTCATCACAAGCCCACGAAACCATGAATCACACACACACACACACACACACACACACACACACACACACACACACACACACACACAGTCAGTGGTAAATAACAGTGCTGTTTCTCTTTAACCATGCAAACGTACAAGATGATTTTAACACGCTCAAAACACAAACGAGGTAGAAACCAGATTCAGTAAGTAGAATATCAGTGTTTCATCAGCGTCGGCTCCGTCTTTCCTGCATCTCGCTTAGTCGATACTGCGTCAGAATTAAAAATGCATCAAAAAGGGTTTTTACATAATTAATTTTGTTCAGAGATGCGAGATGAAACACATTTCACACCGAGACGCTCACAGTAATCGGGGTTCTAGCAGGTTTAACTATCGGAGAATAGAAAGATTTGAAGCTAAAAGTTTGATATCACCCCGTGTCGATTAATATTTCTTCTATTTGTTTAATTGATGAATGGTGTTTATGATCAAGGCTGAAATCATTCGGCATTGGTGGCTCAGGTGTAGGTTTCTCGCCTACCATCCCAGCCAATGGATGCAGTGCCGGTCCCAGGCCCGGATAAAAAATGGGAGAGTTTCCTCAGAAAGAGCATTCGGCATAAAACCTGTGCCAAGTTATTGTGCGGCCTCTCGACGGGAGCAGCCGAAAGACTAACAACATGATAACGACTGACATCAATTATAGAATAGTATTATAGATACTTACAGTACACTTCTATACCGCTCTATCCTGTATTCAGGGTCTCGGGACCTGGATCCTATCCGAGGAGGCTTAGGGCACATGGCAGAATACACCCTGGACTAGGGTTGGGTACCGAAAACCGGTGCCAATATGGCACCGGTACCTATATAACCGGTATGTACCAGACCGAAACAGAACGCGAATTTCGGGGCCACTTAAATACCTGAACTGCCGATTGAAATATTTGTTCTCTGAGACTATGATGACACGGTTGTAATAAGCATTAGGTTCATCAACACACATGATCGCTAGTAAAATTTAAATACTGCATTCATGGGGTGTCAGAAATGATCGGAAAAATTTATTATTTCCTTAAAAAAATAAAAAATCTTGAGGACTTCGGAAAGCTTTGATAATACAAATCCAATACATTGTTAATGTTACTGACCATTTTATTTTTATAGATTAAAAGTTTATTAGATTAGATTAAAAAATTAAAAGCACAAATAATCAGGAAATGAGACCATCCGAGATGCCCGTGAACGCAGCAACTAGCGTTACACTCGCTCTGACGGCAGCAGGTGGTCTACCGCTATCTTAACTTAAGCTAAATTAAACAACTTTCGTTAAAATGCCTAAAACTAAATGGTCGAGAGTGTGGCGATATTTCACAAGAAATGATTCCGACACCGCGACGTGCAGCAAATGTTTGCGTGTAAAGGGGGAAACACGTCAAATCTAATTAAACATTTGAGGGCACACGGAATAAACTTAAAAGCAGAGGGATGCGCCGTGTTTGACAGCTTGCGGACAACAGCTGGCACTATTGGTGTGGACGACCACAGCTCCAGTCATACCAATCGTAGCAAAAAGGAGTCCAGCGATTATGATGACGACAGCAGCCTTTTCGCAGGTTAGTAGTAGGCTAATGTAATGTTAACTGTAAAATGCAAATCTTGCATTCATGCTAAAAAATGGTCAAACGATTTGTAAAATCCTAATGTAACATGGATTCTGTTTATAATTATGGCTTTCCATCTAGTACTTAAACTGTTAATATATTGTTCAAATTTAAGCATTACATTTTTTGTTCAATAAAAATGTATTCTTGAGTAATCCACCATCATTTTGTGGCTTTTGCAAAGTATAGGTTCAGGCCCTGAGGTTTTGGCACAGGTACCGGTTTAAAAGTATCGTTTTGGCACCGGTAATGAAAAAACCCCAAACGATACCCAACCCTACCCTGGACAAGTTGCCAATCCATCACAGGGCACACACACACACACACACACACACACACACACACACACACACACACACACACACACACACACTACGGGCAATTTGGGAACCCCTAATCTGCAGGTCTTTGGACTGTGGGAGGAAACCGGAGTACCCGGAGGAAACCCACCAAGCACGTGGAGAACATGCAAACTCCATGCACACACAGACGGGAATCGAACCTGGACCCTGGAGGTGCAAGGCGACACCATGCCACCATGATAGTCTTTATGTACAAAAAAAATCTAATAAGGTTCGGGGCATTATTTTTATTAATGAATAATGGATCTCATTACATTAGAACAACACACACACGGATAAGGAATTATTCTAAATCTAGTGCTTACCTCAATTGAATTAAAAACTAAAATATAAACAGTATTAACTACTGTATTACAGTATTAAAATATAAACTACTTTTTTTTTTTTTAGAAAGAACTGATAGATGTTGATATGATGACCTGAATGTACTGAATAACCAGGTTATCAACTGACTTCGTTTTAATGCCACATAACGTTGCTTAATATTGAACATCGCTCTGATTCCTTGTTTTGTTGATTTCCTCTGTCAAGTTGACGCTTCAGCACTATCCTTCCAGGTTTTAACAGTGTCTCGGACAGTCATTAACCCGATTCCAACATTCACTAATTATTCAATCTAAGGCTCCAATGATGTCTTTTATTTTGGACCGGGCAACATATGAAAGTGAAGATGAGGTAGAAAAACTGCTGTGTAAAGACTTTTTTTTTCTTTCCCAAAGGTGAACAAAAAAAAAAAAAAGCCTCTGTACAGCACATTATAGTCATACAAAAAAGTAAGAGTTCTGAAAGTGGAACAATAAAGGTCCTTATGCTCCAATTATGTCACTTAAACGAGTCTTAAAGGTGTGCCATGCTGACTTCCCCAAAAGGAGCATACCGAATTACAGGCTCGTGTATGCGTGTCATGGAAGGTACCTTATTTTATTATTACCAAATTTACCAAAATTTTAATTCATATGTGCTCAGTTATTAATTATTACCTTATTTATACAAGATG
>JAAGKR010000996.1:66424-97968 GCA_011419295.1 Clarias macrocephalus | reverse complement strand
ATCTAAGGCTCCAATGATGTCTTTTATTTTGGACCGGGCAACATATGAAAGTGAAGATGAGGTAGAAAAACTGCTGTGTAAAGACTTTTTTTTTCTTTCCCAAAGGTGAACAAAAAAAAAAAAAAGCCTCTGTACAGCACATTATAGTCATACAAAAAAGTAAGAGTTCTGAAAGTGGAACAATAAGGGTCCTTATGCTCCAATTATGTCACTTAAACGAGTCTTAAAGGTGTGCCATGCTGACTTTCCCAAGAGGAACATACCGAATTACAGGCTCGTGTATGAGTGTCATGGAAGGTACCTTATTTTATTATTACCAAATTTACCAAAATTTTAATTCATATGTGCTCAGTTATTAATTATTACCTTATTTATACAAGATGAGATCAGAACCAGATGTGGTGAAAGCGACCATCTGTTGTGTAATAAGGTGTAAGTAGACCTCTACACTATACTATGCTACAGCACACAATGAGTGTATTAAGCCTGAAAACACTGCCCATGACCCAATATCTGGGTCTTATTAATGCCAGACTGAATCACTGTTACAGAAGGTGTTATTTTCTCTCCTTCTCCACGGATTTCACTCTACCAGCTGATTAAAAATAAAAAAGTCTGACATTATTAAAATATTCATTATTTTACAAGCGCGAGGTCACAACAGTTTATTAAAGTCAGGTTCATTCCACACACTACGCGCATAATTCATCACTAATCAGTGCTTTGGCTAACTCTATTTCTCTACGAAATGTAATAATAGGTCAGCTGCCAAGTTTGACAAAATGCGAACTATTAATTAGATCAACATGCATTTTACGCTTGAATAAGTGAAAAAACTTAAAACCCTGCCGGCTTATTTGGCATTTAACAACCTTAATGCATGCTGCATTAAGTGTAAAAATGAATAATACAGTATTATGATGATGTTCACAGCTTGTGAGCGAGTCTGCACAAATACTTTGACACGTGTGATGCCTGAGACTACAATAAAAAGTGTAACATTTAAACTGTAAAATGCAACACATAACTACACTGAGATGGAGAAGTACAGTACACGTCATACAGTAGATAATATTGAATATAAAACTATGCAATGAATAGCAATAGATAAAAGTTTTGTGCTTAACTTTTATTCCTTAACGATTAAATTTTATATTTATATTATTTCTAGTTTCTAATGACACTATGGTATGAATTCAGTATGTCAGAAGATGAAAGAAAGAAACCTAAAACAAAAGAACCAAAGGAAAGGAGATTCTATTTACAAATAGCCTTAACAATGCCAGGTGGGGTCGGGTCGGGTCGGGTCGTACGTACCCCATGGATGATATTTGTATTCATGCATTGTGTGAATTACTTGCATTTACATTTCATTTAATCAACAGTAATACAGTTCTATAAATGTTTTATTCTATAGTAAACTAACCATTCTTTTTTGTATATGGAGTATATAGAGATACTGTACTTTTGTGAGTGTCCCATGGCATTATGGGACATAATTGAATGTTGTGTAACATTGTAGATTATTATAGTTAATTCTAAAACACTTGATTTAAACTATAGCACCAAACAAATAAATTTTAAATGTATTGTTTTTTTTCCATTGGACATGAAAAACAACACTATATTTAATGATTGCTGTTATTAGTTTAGTTACAATTAATAATTAAATAAATATGAACAAAGTGTTTCTTGTCAATTACTTCCATTCTCTTTGCTTAAATGACATCTAATTACTTATATGACTGCTGGCTTTAACTATGACGCTTGTCAAATAAATATATTATATTAAATTTGTATTGGATTTTATTGTGAAAAAAATATTCTTTCACTAATTGTACTTATATTCCATATCATGGTATTGTAATGGCTTCTGTCTGGAAAGCAGTTTGTGACTTTTTAAAAATACAAATACTGTATGTTTGCATGCCAAGAGTAAAGTAGTAGTAGAAGATGAAGCTTGTAAAATGAACTTCTTTTTTTTCCACTTTCCACTGACGTCTAGCAGAAATGCTACATTAGGAGGATTATATTTAAAGTTTAAAATGTTTTTAAATGATAGTTACAAAACTGTAAATCGTAACAATTGCCACAACACTTAAAACAAGGCTGATTATATTCAGCTAATTTAACTGCATGTATACGTACCTTGTGTGTGATTAAATTGAGTTACAGTAACACAGTTAGTTTTCATAAAACCTTCATGATTCAATTGTGCTTTTGGCTATTTTTCTGTAATTATTTATTCCTGTCAGGGCAGAGAAGCTCGCCAGATTTTATAAACCTACTGGGTTATGTTTATAACTGATCATGTGCTCTAAATAATTACATTAGGTAATTAGAAATCTGTTCAAATTTCAATTTAGTATAAGTGATAAATTTTTTAGGTAAATTATACTTGAGAGACAAGAGACTTGTCTTCAAAATTGTAGCAACCAAATATTTATTTTTCTAATATTCATATAAATAATAATGATGCACAGTATATCTTATAACATAACAAGATTCTCCTCAGGCTGCTTCATTGAATTTATGTCACTACTAAATTCCCTCTGGTGAAGAGACTTTTTTTTTTTGTTCATTGAGTAATAAGATTATTTGCTGCAATATTTGTACTAATTGGTAACTTTTAATTTCTCAGTGCATCTTGCTAATTTCATGTCTGAGTCCCTTGGTTATTATGCATCATCTTCCACTTTACCTTCTCTTTCCGAAAACCATTATACAATTAAAGTACAGTACTTAACTCTTATCTGGAAGTAAAAAGCATACAACAAGTAAGTAACAATGTGTGCAATGTTTTTAAATAATCTTAAACATAGAGTTTGAGCGTTGCGTCAGGAAGGGCATCTGGGGTAAAACCTGCGCCAGGTTGTTGTGCGACCACTCGATTTGAGCAGCCGAAAGACTAACAACATCCTTCAGATTTTATTTTTACTCTCAGTATTTTGCATTTTTATTGAAATCCTTAGAGAAACCACAATCATAATAATTATATTAAATTGGCAGCGGGACGAAGATGAAGAAGAAGAAGAAGGTCTTCTATTTAGTTACTAAAACAGTTACCTTTGCTGTTGAATTTGTTTCTATGTTCAGGTTTTAATGTGTTTCAAAGATCATGAAAAAAAGAAAAGATAAGCA
This sequence comes from Clarias macrocephalus, assembly GCA_011419295.1. Taxonomy (NCBI): domain Eukaryota; kingdom Metazoa; phylum Chordata; class Actinopteri; order Siluriformes; family Clariidae; genus Clarias; species Clarias macrocephalus. Next base: position 94,827 of record JAAGKR010000996.1, on the reverse strand, counting down.
CAGGCTTTAATAGTATTTAGAGAATCTAGATTATTCCTGGACTGCTAATGAGCATTTATGAACTGAAGACAAGAAGAACAAAAACACAAAGTTGTAAGGCTTTTCACCTAAACTTTGGCACACCACAATTACTACAATATCTTATCCTTTTTCTGTTAGAAAAGTTATTAGATATTGTGTTAACTTTAGAAAGAAACAAACAAAAAAAAAAATGCAATTTTGTTGCATTTGCCAGGGGTGCCAAAACTTTTGCACAACACAAATGTTTAATAATGACATTTATCTAAGCATGAAAAAAATATAACAATATATTATGCATGTGTTTAGTTAATAAGCACTAAACGTTTTGTGTGTGTGTGTGTGTGTGTGTGTGTGTGTGTGTGTGTGTGTGTGTGTGTGAAAACTGAACTAAACACTTCTAAACTAAACTGTTTATCTCGCTCTGCTTTCTCTGTGCGTTTGTGTGTGTGTGTTTTTCTTTGTGTGTGTGTGTGTGTGTGTGTGTGTGTGTGTGTGTGTGTGTGTGTGTGTATTGCTCTGCCTGATCCAGATGGGAAAGATTGAAAGTGTGACCGACAGCGCTGAGACCGTTGGGGATCAGCAGCTTTTGTCCCACAATTCACCCTGAAATAGGCTCAGGAACAAACGTCCGACTGGAACGCTGACTTTCTTTCGGAAGGTGGCCTTTACACACAGCTAAAAGCAGAACAAATCTGGTATGTATGGTGAGACAAGCCATTTATAAACGTGTAGCGAATTCCATTAAAACCTACAACGAGCACGTCGTCAATAAAAGTCAACACAAACACGCTACTCGGGCTGTAATACAGGTTCCTCGGGCTAATGTTGTGGTGCAGGCGTGGAGACGTCATGAAAACCCCGCGCTCGTAGGAGCAAGTGGAGCGAGGAGAAGTGACGCGGGACGTTCTCCTCGTGAACACTGCAGGTCCTTTTTTCAAGTATGCGGCTTCAAATATTTATGACTGCGCTCATGTAGCGCTTTTTAACCTTTCGCTAACCCCATTTAAGCATTAGCCGTGTCTTAAAAAGTTCCCTGGACAGGGAGAAAGGGAAACAGATTTGAGCAGGGATGACAGTGCATCTTGTTCATTTTCTCTTCTGTCCATTGTGTCCTCGTTATGTGGGAGTTTGTAAAATCTTTTGTGTATGTATATGATGTTGCCTTGCCTTTGCAACTAGTGCAAATTGGTTCGACCTTATGCAGGGGTGCAAATATTTCTGCTCATCCCATTATTCCAGGAGCAAATATACGGATGTGTGTTAGCTGGTCTAAATCATTACGTGCGGCATGTATAATAGTGCTTTGTGTCTTTTCTTACTGTGATGCGGATATACAGATAGTAACGTTTGTTATATGTCTGACAGAGAGATTGATGGACATGACAGGGGTCAGAGGTCAGGGAAAATTGAATGAAATAGCGGTTTTGGCAGCACCTCTGAGACAGAAGGGATATAGTTACCTTCAACATTTCAGTTTTATATAGAACAGCTCTATTCCTGATTTTCATCCTTATACAGTATAGTTCTTCTTCAGCTTTATCTTTATAAAATACAGCTCTCCTTCAGCTTCTCATCCTTATACAGTACAGCTCTATTCTAGATTTTAATCTTCATACAGTACAGCTCTATCGCAGTTTTCCATTTCCATGCAGTGCAGCTCTATTCTAGCTTTTCATCTTCATAAAACACATCTGTATTTCAGCTTTTCATCCTTAAACAGTACAGTTCTACATTTCACATATATTATATTCCATTGTACGCACAAGAACTTCCTTTATTACATACCTTCATAGTCTAGGCGCACATACTGTATGACTGACTGAGTGAGCGAGACAGAGACTGATTCAGTTTTTTGCACGTTCCCAGTGTACACCACCGTAAAACTCTAATTATCCTCCCGCACACATTTCAAAGGCCAGACTATGTGCTACTGTTGCTCTCGGCAGAGTCCTCGCTGCGTACACCAAGTAATAACACTGTCACGTTTCTCAAAAGCTTAAAAATGTTAAGTTGTTTCCTTTTGCTCATTTCTAGGCCACTTATTTAATGCAAACACTTGAGATAAGCTAAATGTAAAACAAATGCTTGAAATGTTCATTAAGCACCAGACGTCAGTGATCAAAATCAGCTACGTATAATCATCTACGTACAGTACCACTCTATTCCAACTTTTTCCAACTGAATATATATTTGCAAAGCTGGAATAAAGCCGTACTGTATGAGTACTGTATATACAATAGTATGGCTCTATTCAAACTTTGCATACAGTATGTATGCTCTATTACACTGTTATAACATACAACATTTCTTCTACTTTTCATCTTTATACGATTCATCTTTATTCCAGCTTTTTCTTGTGGGGAAGTGCAGCTTTACTCCAGCTGTTCATGCACCTCTGTTTCAGGTTTCCATGTTTATAGAGTACAGCTCTACTGTACTTCAGCTGCTGTATTTATTATTTTTTTTAAAGCAGCTTCATTCCATTTTTTGTGCTTTTGAACAAAAAGCACAGACCAAGTATGTATTTTTAAAATATTTTTTTCTATTCTTCTATTTTTCATTTTGCTGTTATAAAGTACAAATATATTTGACATTTTTATCTCTCTCTCTTGCTCGGTTGCAGCTTTGGTGTTCAGTAGACTACAGTACATCTCTACTCCAACTGTCTTTACAGCGTACAGTTCTAGTCTAACTCTTTTTCCTTTAGACTTTACAGTTCTCTTTCTGGTTTCCAAAGTATAGCTTTGTTCCACATTTTTTTTCCTTTTTTGTTTTTTATAGAATTCCATTTTAGCTTTTCTATTTCTTATCTTAAAAAAAAAAAAGCACAGCTGTTAGAGTATACCACTATTTCTACTATTCAGCTTTAAATATCACAGTAATAATCTAACATTTTATCTATATGGATCAAAGCTTTATTAAAACGTTGTATTTACATTTTCATCGCTATGAAGTGGATTCCTATTTAAGTTTTTATGTTTATATAAAACAACCTGTTACGGATTTCAGGTTTTATAAAGTGTACTGTAGGTTCTTCTTCTTCTTCTTCTTATTATTATTATACAAAGTCAGATCCCGAAAGTCAGATCCGAAAAAATCTTATTAACATTTTAACATTTAATGTATTGCTATGCATTATATATACAGTAGATATATATGATAATAATCTAATAATAATATTACAGTGTTACTAATATTATATTGATATAATATACATCTTACTATGTTTCCTTCCCTGATGTGTGTATACATTTTTGGCGGACTCTACATTCTCTGTATAATTAATCGATGTGTGTGTGTGTGTGTGTGTGTGTGTGTGTGTGTGTGTGTATGTTTGTGTGTGTGCATTTGTTTGTAAGCCCGTCCCACTAGCTAGTGTCGCAATAATCTGTCTAGCTTTAGCCTGAGCAAAGAAACAAGAGAATAAATTACTATCTCAATCCATTTAAAACCCAGAAAAAGGGAAAAGAAAAAAAAAAAAAGCAGAGAATGTCATCTGTGGTCAGATTTGATTGCTGAGACAGTGTAAAGACAGAGAGGACACTGGAGAGTCCCCGAGAGGGCCGAGCGAGTCCTAACACTTGTGCCTCATTGCTGAAGCGTGATCCGCTCCTGATTTTAATATATGTATAAATATGTGCCACTGGAGGCGTGTGGATGGAGTGAGAGGCTACGGGGAGATGTCAGCTTGGCGACTGGCCCGTCTGTAGTCACGCACCGACACACACTGACGCGTCCCCGAGTGCCCCTCATACACACACACGCACGCACACATGCACACGCACACACACACACACAAATTTACATATCGCCCCTTTTGTGACTGCATCTCCGGTGCGAGTCGGGAAACTTTTCACATACTGTATGCCAGGATTTGTTTTGTTTTTTTTGGAAGAGTTGAATGATTTTTTTTTTTTTGCCCTCTCCATCAAGTTAACCCTTAGCAAATGTGACTCGGTGCAATTCCGAGGAAGAAAAAACCCCTTGACAGCCGGTTGCTCTGTATGGAAATTCTTCTCCTTCTCCTGACAAGTTTCCTCGCCGCTTATCTCCCTTCCTGCCTTGTTTTGTCCTAAGACGCCCCTGTACGCAGAGCTCGATTTTACAGTGGATGTGTGTGTGTGTGTGTGTGTGTGTGTGTGTGTGTGTGTGTGTGTGTGTGTGTGTGTGTGTGTGTTGGAGGTGCCGGATGGAGAAAAAGCTCGAATCCATAATTCAATAAGGTGAGGAGGGTGTGGGGGGGAGGGGGCGAGGGGTGGGTGCTCTTAGCAACTGTACGGTGAACTTTTCCTCTTTTAACCACAGGTGACAAGTGCAGCGTCCAGCTCTCAGAAAGCTTTTTAAATAAAGGGAAACCTTTCTACCGGGTTCAATACAGGACAAACCATGACCTTATATCTCAAAAACACACACAATGCAGTAACAAGCACTTTAAAATCATAACTCGGGACTGCTCAGCTTTGTGCTCGTGCCGTTCACTAAATAAAAATGTCAGAGTGAATTTATTTGTGTTTTTTTTTCTTTTTTTCCCTAAAATTGTTTAAATACACTATAAAGTGCACTTTCTTTTTCATACTGATTTAAATATCTAAAATGTATAGTATAGTAATACTGTTGAATTATGGGATCTGATTGGCCCAATAATTGGACTAGTTGAATAATTTCTGGTAATAGCAGAGCTTTTAAATTATTTTTAATAGAGAGAGAGAGAGAGAGAGAGAGAGAGAGAGAGAGAGAGAGAGATGCTGATGAGGAGGATCTGCTCTAACATAAGTGAAAACAAAAACTGACATCATACAATCAAATATAAAAAACGGACAAAAATTCTTTCTTTCTTTCTTTCTTTCTTTCTTTCTTTTGTGATGTGTTAACAAATAAACAAACAAAAAAAAAAAAAGAAAAAAAAAACCTTGGCTTGATCTGTATATTGATTATTTTTCTATTACGGCGTCCCACACAGGCGTTTATTCCTTACAGTTGGTTTTATGAATAAAACGTTGGAATGTACTGTACTGTATATGCAGCTGCAAATACATTTCTAATCTCAAATCTTAAATCTTCTCCACAAAGTCTAGCTTGAGCGAAATCACAGTAAGTACAGAGAAGACTCGAAACACTGGAACACGTCAGAATGATTGTGAAGACCAAAATAAACAAACAAATAAATAAATAAAATAATAATAATAAGAAGAAGAAGAACAACAACAAGAAGAGGAGGAAGAAAAAGAGAACTAGGGATGCGTGTGCGTCCCCGAGAGGATGAACAGTTCCCGGGGATAACATTACAGTAATTACATTCTGATCCTAAACTAAACTATTTTCTCCACTTTTACTAAAACATCTGCAAAAATACACAGTGCTGAGGGAAACCGTCAGGAGCTCGGGGATAATTTCCACACGGAGCGACGCAGTGGGCTGCCAAGAGTTGTCTTTTTTTTTTTTTTTTTTTTGTCCCTTAGCAGAATTACAGAGTCACGCTTAATTTGCATTTCCAGTTACCCAAAAATTCTCAGGGTAATTTCTTCTAAACTGCACTGAGACGTCACGAAGACTCGTAAATACAGGCAATTACTTTACTAATGTCACGAGTCGACGTTACGATGTTAGCGCACACACACACACACACACACACACACACACACACACACACACACACAACCCTTTATGTGTCCTAATAAACCGATCAGTTGCGTGCAGTATATTTTCAGAGTCATATACAGTACAGTACACACACTCTGTATTATATCTGCTGCCTGAAACTCTTCTACACACAGGCAATTACTTTGCTGATGTCATGCCTCAGCACATGTCAGGATTAGGGGACGCACACACACACACACACACACACACACACACACACACAGAAACACACACACACACACCCACACACATACGCGGCCCTTTACAGCCGCCGAGTGCCACCGTGGAGCCGCTCCTGCTTTCTGTGCTCCTCAATTATGCAGCAGACTTTTTGACCTGCTGCACAGATCTCTCGTCTCCTGAATTATGAATGCACCTCTTGATTGAGGTGGGTTTTACTCTCTCCCTCTCACTCTCGCTCTCACTCTCTCTTTCTTTATTTCTCTAAAAGAAGAGGCGCCACTGCTCCTGCCACCGGAGAAGGATCGGACTCACCTCGCCACGAAAGCGTATGGAAAATTAAAGCGTTGAGAGAAGGGCATTAGGAGCGATTAGTGGCGGCAATTTTCGTTTTCTACGTTTTCCACGTTCGGGATGCCATTATTGAGATGTTGCTAAATAATTAAAATAATGTTCAGCTGTTCCTGAGAAACGCAGCTTACTGAGATCAGAAATAACAGCGATGCTCTCTCTTTCTCTCTCTCTCTCTCTCTCTCTCTTTCCCTCTCTATCTCTCTTTGTACAACGGCGTCGGTCGTAGTAATAAGAAAATAACGGGATGATTATATCGCTCCTATTTTTAATTAAGTTTTTGGTTTTAATATTGTCTCTATCAGTGCGAGCAATAAGCTGTAATAATATCAGGTACATATACTGTACTGTACGTGGAGCTAAATATAGTCCCACAATCGCACAAAACATCTGCGTCAAACAAATTAAAGCCGCGTTCGTTCTCCGTTTAATCACCCTCGAAAAATGTCACCTAAATTCAGATTTACAACCAAGCAGCGAAGGACAAACTCCTGTGAATACTGCGTGTGCATTTTGTTGAAATTCACACCGTACGTAATCAATATCAAGACAGTATTTTTTTTTAAATAGCTTGTGTTGTTGTTATAAAAGTAATTTATAAATGGTTAAAATAAGTATAAATAAACCACTATTATAAATAGGAATAGATATCTCCTGCTAGAAAGGTTTACTTATAACTTAAAAGAAAATTTAAACAAGGCTTTACATATCTTGAATAGAATAATAAATGTAACAAATCAATAATAAATAAAATAAACCTTGTGCACTAAAATTTAACTATTATTATTATCACTATCGTTGTTATTATTATTATTATTATTATTATTATTATTATTATTATTATTATTGTCTATGTGGAATTCTAAAACTGTTTTATTAGTTTTTTTTTATTTATTCACAATAAATGTATAAACAAATGTTTTTTTTTTTAAACCGTTAATTTACCAAACACAAATTCTATCAATTATTTCCAAATCTGCATCTTGGAAACCAAACCTTTGGAATAATTAGCCTTATTAGATTGCAAAGATCAGTGTGTGTGTTTTTTTATTAAGCTATTTACTGTACACATTTGAATAAAGATGAGGTTCTGTACAGGTACGTGTTCATCAGAGCTCCAGGAGAACCTTTTGTATTCTTCACACTACTCCAACATTTGTCTCTTCATGCTCACAGTAATATTAAATTCTTTTACGTTTTTTTTTTTTTTTTTTTAAGCAGAAAACCTTGAAAAGCTCTAGAGATCAAAAGAATTCTCAAGACCTTAAAATGTAAAGTGAGAACGCTTAACTATCAAATATCTAATGAACCCTTGAAAACCCTTATTTTTTTCTCCTTAAAAAAAAAAAAAAAAAAAAAAAGTCCACGTGTTAAGTCACTAAGCGTGCAACAAAACTCTAAAAAAAAAATAAAAAATAGATTGCTCATTCTTCTCTCCTGAGCACCTGAACCCTGTCAGGAGTTTAGCACTTATCTAAACTACCTTTGGTTGGTGTTCTTCAAGAGTTCACCGGGAAACTAAAGGGTTCTCCGCTTTCCAGAAAGACCTTGAATCGCTTTTGAAAGAGGAGAGAGATGCCTTTGTGAAAATAAAATCCACATCAAATATTTAAGAGTTCCCTGTAGAATCTGTACGTGAGGGAGCTTCTCTATGAACAATATGTCTAAAGAAAATTAATAACATTTAATATAAATCCCTGTAGAAGGCATCGCATAAAGATCCTCCTCCTCCTCCTCCTCGTCCTCCTTTGAGCCGTGACCCAGATCTGAATCCAGCTGAAACGATTCACCTCTAGTGGAACAGATACAGATATGTGTGAACTGGTTTGTGAAGATGTTCCAAGAGTTTCTGAGGATGTCTTCCAGCGGCACGTGGTTTTATTTCCTGTGTTCGCAAATCCCACGCTGGATGTGTTTCGTTATTTCATTGTAAGATGTTTGTGACTCCTTTTCGCGCCCGCGTGACACCTGAAACATCTAAATCAATCGTCGGCGTTTTGCAGCTGCGTTCCCTCGTGACCCTCGGCTCTGATCCGACGTCTCTCCGGTCCCGCTGCACAGACCCGGCCCCCTTATGAAGCCTAATGAACGCTCCTGACTCGGCCCTAATTGTGATTTATTGTTTCTCCGCCGCGCTACGGCCCTGAGGATAATTGCGGAGGATGAAATTAATGTGGTCAATTGGCCTATTTTCATCAGGATAATTTGGCGGCGTCAAAGACTGCATTAACCTGTACGAGCCGGTCGTCTCAGGTGACTCCACACGCTACCGCGGGGACAGTTTTTTTTTATTTTTTACATTCGCTAGGACCTGTAGCTGCAGGCTCCATCTGCCAACGAGCGAGAGACACATGCATTGTGGCAATGACAGAAAAAGAACGAGAGAAAAAGGAAAAAGGTGTGTGTGTGAGAGAGAGAGAGAGAGAGAGAGACAGACAGACAGAGACAGATAGAGATAGAGAGAGAGAGGGGGAATATATTCAGCAGAGAAATGTGATTTGGAGATATTTTAAATATAGCCCGGGTTCATGAAAGTATTATGACGCTAGCTGGTAGAGAGAGAGAGAGAGAGAGAGAGAGAGAGAGAGAGAGCGTTCAGCGTGACGCTCGCTTTACCGCTTAACGAGATAGAAAATGAACAGAAAGCGGAGTGATAATAAGGCACTGCTGAATGCATTAAAACGAAGCAGGAATAAACAGTATAAAGCATGTTAGGTGAGAAATAAAACTCCTGTTATAGTTAAATAATCAACGAGGAGTTGGACTTCATTTTCTTGTAACACCATGACTGTTTCTTTCTCTCCTACAAGAAAAATTCACAAATACTGATTGAAAAAAAAAATCTAAATAATAATAATAATAATAATAATAATAATATTAATAATAATGTCATACTTGCAATCCATTTATAATGGTAAAACAAGTTTGCACGTCTTGTTCATTATAGCAACTATAAACATCCATGCGAAAAGATTCAACATCTTTATGTTAACAGCAGAATTTCCGCTCAAGTAAAATTTCGAAGTTAAACAACAACAAAATAATAATAATTATTGGTAAACTTATGAAATACAATTAAGTATATTTAGAAACTTTAGTTTCAATATTTAAAAGTAAAGTTACTGTACACACGGTGATAAACAGTCATATAACTAATCATGCCTCCTAGAACATGAAAGTTAAAGCTTTACCTTTGAACGTTACAAAGTGCTGACACTGGAGACTCCTTCCATGAAAAAAAAAATCTTTAATATTCCTTACAGCACCTGCAATTTTTTGTCCGTTTCGTCCTGAACGCGTCCCTGCGAATGAGCGGTTCCAGGGAACACCTTTAAAAGCTAAAACATTCAAAAAATAAAAGAAGCAAAAATGATGGAACGTGTTCCGCCATGACACGCGGGGCATTTTAACACAAACATCAGTCTTACAGCGATTATTCTACTCCACTCAGGGGTATGGCTTTCTAACTCAGCGTTTCAGGAGCCTGACGCTAATGCACTCGCAAGTTCAGATCAGGTCACACCCGGGCCGTACCATTCTCTAATTGTATCACGACAACAGCCCCCGGTAATAATTCTAACTCTATCGACTTCGTGACATGTTGATAGACTTTATAAATTACAAATCTCACGTTCCGACGCTGCTTCGGCCGGGAAAGTGCTCCGAGAGTGTTTTGACAAGACCGCACAGTGGAGCGTGAATAAAAGGTTACGGCCGTTCTGTAACCGTGTCACAATAAAGTCCGATCATGTGTTTGTAATAAACCTCAAAGGTTTGGGAAGAAATAGAAATAACACAGGATGATACAGGATATTTTATCCTTGAAAACTTGGCTTGTGTGTGGAATTGGATGCCAGCTGAATTACGGGTAGATTTCTGAAGTTTCATCTGCAAATACGATGCGGGCGATGGCTCCGTTCCAAATCGACATTGTGCCAAATGAAATCTGTGTCAAGTGAAAGCCATATTTATTAACCTATTGTGTTGTATGAATATTCATACTCCTTTTCATACTTTAGCATATGTGATGTGACCAGAATTGCAGAAACGAACCAGCGCAACTATCAACAGCAAACAAAAAGAAATAAATGGATTTGAGAAATAATTTTTTTTTGTCTAGAATCCGTCTATTAATATGCAGTGAAGTGACTGAATAACATTCAGAATAAATTCTATTGAGAACTTCAGATTTATCTACACTGCAAAAAAATGATGTTAAATATTCTTAACTGTAGCCAAACCTATCTATAATTTATTAACAAAAGATTACAACAAACCAAATATAAGATATGAAGCTTGTTTCTAGTCAAATGTTACCACAATGAAAAAGAAAAAAAGTCTTGTTCTATTGGCAGATCCTCCTACTAGGTTTTTAGGAATTTATTTCTTGAAAGAAGCAAAATTATCTGTCAATAAAACAAAGCTTTTTTGCTTGCAATTTTAATAACCTTTGTCTACAAGTAACCTTTCTAATCTTATATTTGGTTTGCTGTAAATTTATATTAAGAAATTACAGAAACGTTCGACTAGAGTCAAGAATATTTAACTTGCTAACATTTTATGTTGGAAATGGTTTCAGGTTTTGTGTAAAATGTTCAAATGATATATTTAAAGATAAGAAATGTCTATTGATCTGGGATTATGTAATTTATCTTCCCTTTTAAAAGTTTTAAAGTCTTTATAGGAAGTATTAGTCCAGCAGATTTTTTTTTATGTCGACTTGTTCTGTTGTTATTAATTTACATAATTCTGTAGGAACACTTAAAGAGCAGTTTAGGTACATGAGGGACGATTCTCTGACATTCATTTTCTACGCAATGAAATTTTAATGATGTGATCTTAGCCGGCACGTTATTATTTCGGTTTTATACAGTACAGCGGCGCTGCTGAATTCTGGACCCTGGTTGGTCAGAAGGTGTTTCCTACAACGGCAGCTTTGACAGTAGTAGTGCAAGCTGACGTTAATTAATGCACTCGTTCTAATAATTTATTGTTGCTATAGCAACAGTTCGTTTGCGGGGGACTTGTACAGCGGACGCTCCACGTGAAACAGATTAAAGGTGAAGTTTTTTGATGGAAATATATAGCTAATGTTTTATGGAAGGAGTCTCCAGTGTGAGAGGTAAAGCTGTAATGTTTTTTTTTTTTTTTAGATAGCTCTAGGACAGAGAAAATTTTAAAAATGAAAATAATCAACTCTGCTTTGACGCACCAATGGGCCACTGATTATTTTACTATAGCAGTTTTTTTTTTTAAATCTTTGCACTTTAGTCCACTTTCTAAAAAGAAATAATAATAATTTTTCAGCCATCAAGTCAAACAAGTTACAAAGTTTAAAGAAAAGAGTCCAACAGAAAAGTGGAAGCCTTAAAAGTGTCTTATTACCGCGCAACAGGTCTGGTTTCATGTTTTCTGCTGAAATGGAGAAATTTATCAATAGACGGATAGATTTTTGCTCTGATCAGCGGCTCACACGCTGAGCTTCCGGGAGTGTTTGATCAGCGATGCTCAGCGTGAGACACGTTACGGTTTTTGACTGATGGATCACGCCGGATTTCTGATATGTGTGTGATGCAGATCTGACATAAAGTGGTGAGGGAAATGGGTCAGGAGTGTGCACGTGAGCATGCACGCGCACTCACACACACGCAGAGTGGAAAAGCTGTAATTCGCCTTCAATCCGAAGCGCACTAACTCACGGTGATGTGACGTAGGCTTTCCTGGAAGATCAGAGTGAAAGAATACATACAGAAAAAAAAAACCTAGAAATAAATATTATATCATGGAGAATGAATGGAGTCGAGGGAACAGCGCACACGCAGTGATGAACAGCTTGTGTTTGCTGATGGGGTCGACATGTGGCTACCAGCAGGGCCACGAAAACGGAAATACCCCAGGAACCACAAGCATTAGGAGTCTTCTTTCTAACACACACACACACTGACAAAGACGCCTCACCCAAACCCAAACCCACATGTATGATACATGACCTCTGTGTGAAGTGCTCTAGACGAGGACAGGCAATCTAGAGAATGTGAAATCACACACACACACACACACACACACACACACACACACACACACACACACACACACACACACACACACACACACACTTTCTCTCTCTCACTCACACACGCACACACACACACACTTGTGTGAACCCTACAAACTCCTGACGTTGATTTGAAACAAATGGAGACTGATGATCAGTCGATGACAATTCCCGTAATCATTAAGCGGGGAGTGATTCATCAGGGAGAGGAATTGGAGGCCCCCGTGTCACATTTATCCTGCCGGAGAGGAGAGGAGCGGCGCGCACGCTGTGATTTTTAAAAGGATTGATTACAATCCGCCTGCTTTTTCCCCCCACGCTCCTAAATGTAGGATAATCAGGTATTTAGCCTGCCCTCCCTTTCCAAAAAAAGATAAAAAAAATAGAGATATGAGAGAGAGAGAGAGAGAGAGAGAGAGAGAGAGAGAGAGAAAAGAGCAAGAGGAGGAGAGAAAGCTAAGCAATCTAATTTCCCCACACTGCCAACTTTTCCTCCCAGCGCTGATGACTGTCTGGAGAGTTGTAATGATGGTGCAGGATGCTGTTGCATTAGACAGGGGAGGATGGGAAATAAAAATAATAATAATGATGATAATAATAATAATAATTTAAAGAAGAAATCTGTTTTAACCGTATTAGAGTTTTCTGATCCAGCTGTCAGTCGGCACATGTTTAGACTGTAATGCAGCACGCTTTCAAAGCCTGTTCCTTTCTCCTTACCCCCAGACCACCCCACCCCCCCCCGCCCGTCTCTCTGTCTTTCCTGTTAAAATCATGAATTGTATTTACTGCAGCTCAAAAGCACAGTACGAGCGTAATGTAACCTCTCAGATATGATACATGACTCGTTTTATCGTGGAATGTACCGTCTGAGCTGAGCGCTAAAGCTAATATCCACCTACATTACCCGTTTATTGAAATCGTTTTCCTGTCACTGGTATGGCTACATTAAGTACAATTCAAAAGAATATGTAAAGGCAGCAACAATGCTTTTTCTACCAGAGGAAGCAAAAAAAAATAAATCTAAACATAATGTAGCACATTACCTACACAGCTGGGATGCTAATCTCGACCTATACATTCTAGTTTCTCTCCGAAGGAGTCCATTATATCTCTGCGTGATTATATTCCCTTTATGTACAGTATACATACATATATACGGTATATGAACATATGATGCGCGTGAAATAAGATCATACCTTGTAATTATAATTAAATTGGACAGACACTCTGGGAATGGAACGAGCCCGGGAGCTTTTATTTACCGTGCTGGATGGAAAGGGGTATTTAGATTGACAATGATGCATGTTTTCTAAGGATGAAAGAGCATATTAAAGATGATGCGCTCCTCCCGAGCTAGCTTCGGAAACATCTGGTATGCAAATGTGAGGGGAAAATGCGAGGCAGAGCGTAGTTATATCAAGTACATGCGTATATACCGTAATATGTATAAACTCATTAGTTATCCGGATGGCTGTATATATGAGTTACGGACTGCGCTGTAAACATGGGTTGTGTAACTCCAGGACTTCATGCGGCAGTCTTCTACTCATTATTGCGGCATTTCCACAAACAATTATAGCAGGATATTCGCTCTGAATCCCGCCTCCTCCTAAATAAACACCTCGGCTGATCTGTGATCCAGGCAGCTTACGTTAGAATTTTAACAAGGTGGATTCATTAGCATGCATGAACAATCTTTTTTATTATTATTATATATATATATTTTTTTCACCCTGGAATCAGGATCACACAGGTCTGAGTCTGAGCAACACGTCGTAGGAGAACCATCCCAGGTCACGACCTGTTCATTTATGTGGTCCGAAGTGGACTTTCTGTGAAGATTCGGAAAGAGTTCCGGTTGTCTAAAAATACCCATTGGGTCAAGGTGAAAACATGACGGCTTCTTCTTTCGGTCTGTACAAATCACTTTTAGACCAAAGGCGGGGATGGGGGGTGGGGGGGGGGGGGGCACATCTTTATGGCCAAAGAAAAAGTGATAAAAATATTATTCAGGTGGTGTTGTTTTTTGCAACAACGCTAGTAAACTAGGGTGTTTATCAGCATGTCAGCAGTTGTGCAGCAAAATTCAAGAACAGCTAAATTCTAAAAAAAGTTAGCGCATTTATAAATGACCTTTATTATGCACGCCTGGATGAGCTTACTGCGTGTTATCTTCCTTATTGCTGCAAAGGACTAAGTAAAAACTAACAGTGCTAGTCAATACAAGATAAATTGTGTTTATTTTACTTTAGTTACAGTACATGCTGACACAAATGTAAGGGGCGTTCAAGTCAAATCGGGACTTTGATAAGAATAAGAATAAGAATAAGAATAAAAGCTTCTTTTATTTCTCTATATAAACTCCTGCTGCACTACTGCACTTATCCCAGTGCTTAGATACCACCAAGGTCGAAGGTTGCCTCAGTACGCTGAAGTCGGGATCAGACCACCTGCTTCATATCTGAAACGCCGGCCTCCCAGGAACTCCCGACAAACATGTGGAAATGGTCTGGAGTGAGGTCAGGACTGTACAGGAGAACTTAATGTTCAAGTGGTGTTGGTAAACGATCGTGTGTTCACTTCCCAGTTCTCTGTCAATTTCCAAGGATGAGGCGTTCCATTAGCTGAATGTTCATGTGAACAAATGTTATCACCGTGGCTAAGAGTCTCAGTGCTTTAAGACGTCTGTAAATGTCAATTAGTTTTACGCCTTTGTTCACCAGAAATTTCATTACAGCACGCTGTTCGATGCTTGCACTAACAAGGATGCATACCATTCTGCTTAGCATGCAATTCTCATGACCTGACACGTTAATGCCACCATGCGGAAATAGGAGACGCCTGACACTTACCGGCATGACTAACAGGATGTGCTTAGACTTTTTCTCCTGGTTTGACTTAAACACCCCTTGTATTTTACTTAGTACCAGAATGACTACATAAAGTTTACTTACTTACAGCATGACAACCATATATTTGCTTGGTTACAGGATACTAGCATAAAGTTAACTTTAGCTACAGCACTTACAATGCCTGGCCAAAAAAAAAAAAAAGAAAAAAAAAAAGGTTCATTTGGGCGCTTTCAGAAGTTTCAAATTATCCGGCAAAGAAAACAGCTAAGGAAATTTGAAATCAATGAAACTGAGTTAAAAACCCATCAATACATTATAAAATCCTAGATGAATAATGCTGAACCATCGACTATTTTGTGGAAGAAAAAAAAAATCATGACTGGAGATCACTTAAAAGCTTGGTGAAGTTGCATAGTGAAAAAGGCAAAACAAAAAAAAAACTGTTCATGTAAGACAGGTTTATACACACACAGGACTGTTTATCTAAATAAATAAAGTCTGCTGACGACCTGAATGTACTGAATGACCAGGTTAGCACTTTTATGGAGTTTACACGGGTTATATTCTGGGACTCGGATTGTGAAAGAGTGTTTCTGAGAGCACGAGCGATTATTTTTACACATGAATTGGACGCCACTACGTGTGCTATAATCAAAGCTCAAGGTGAGTAAATGCAATCTAAGCGTGCATTTATTGATTGATTAATTAATTCAATTATTTATGTATTTATTGCCAGTAAGGGTAGTTTATTTAACAGGATAAGTGCATTTATTTACTTGGTCACAACATGACTGTGTATATTTTACTTAGTTACATTTTTGTCTTTATTGTGGCTTATTATTTCCACACACTTCAAATGTCCTGCCATTTTACAGGATGAAATTTATATTAAAATATATATACTGTATATATAATTTATACATGTCTAAATATGTCTACTGTAGTAGATGGCAAGTCATTTGTGGCGCATGGAAACAGTCAGCCTTAGTCCGACACTGATACCAATTGTTGGTGTTTTTCCAAGTGTCTCATCTACACGGTAAATGCTTTCGTTTCATGTTCCAACACGATTATTGGAACGTTCAAGACGGACTGCACGTCTGAACAGAATTTCACAGGGACGGATCATGAGTGGGCCAAAACTAGTTGCAGTTCGCCTTGGAGTATCGAGTTGCACATGGCGGCATCGTCCTTGTCGAGGCAGAGAAATGAAACGCAGATGAAAAAGGTGTCTTGTGAAACCCGGCCCAGGTCCAGCATTCCCCAAAGACACATTCGCTCTACTAACTTTTCAGCCCACCACTTAAATCCCGAAGATTTGTTATGAGAGCCGAAATGAAAGCACGAAGCGAACCCACAAAAGAACACCACTCTTGTATTCAAGTGAGGTTATCAAAACACGGCGCGGGATAATTTGCAGTAATATGTCATTTTTCAGAGCGCCTATTAGCTTCCAGAAGCTGCTAATTGAAACCAGACCACTGTGTATGGGGAGTAGCGTTCATCATCTTTCTTATGAATTATCGAATATACAGATGTGAGAGAAAACAGATTGCAAGCTTTGTTCGATGCGGGTTGTCTTATTTAAAAGGGGTTTAAAAAAAATAAAATAAAATAAAGTTGCCTAAGAGGTCCTGAAGTACACATTCCTCCTGTTTCTTCTCCTGTTTTATGTCAGACAACTCCACCATGCTGCTTTCTTAATTCAATAAATATTAAACAACCTGTCAGGACATCTTTAAATGAATGAATTATTGAAGGTCAGACATGGTGTGTGTGTGTGAAACGCGACACTTTGAAGGCACCTCGGCCAAATACGGACCGAAAACTGCGCGAGTTCAAACGCGGGTCAGTATCATTAATGTTGCAGAGTAAAAGCAAGCAAGGGAAAAAAAAAAAAAAAAAAAAGGTAGCAAGCATATGAGTACTCATGTCACAGGACGGTCCCGGGCGAAAGAAAAACGCTCTCAAAGAAAGCCTGTTTGTGGGATGGCGTGGAGTGGGTCTGGACGAGACCATCTGTTCTACTGGTTGAGCTAAACAGTCATGAGGTAATCTCAGGGAGCAGAACGCCTCACAGGTACATCATAACTCAAGACTAAACAATGCTTTGACTTGTGACAGGATGTCATACTTCATATAATGGGATGATGAAGGAGAAGAAGAGTGGGAGAGAAAAAGAAAGCGCGGGGTGGGGGGGGGGGGGTTTGGGGTATAAAGAAATAGAGAGGAACTCCTGCAATCACTTTTCTCTGGAGAGATTCTGCAGCTTCAGTCATTTTGATGCAAGTAAAAGCTGATGACAGGAGACGTGAACTGTCACCTACGGACTGCTGTGTATGTGTGTCTGTCTGTGTTTGTGTGTTTGTGTGTGTGAGAAAGAGAGGGAGGGAGATAGAGAGCCGGTGTGTACCGCAACCCAACTGCGCTTTTATTCTACACCGAGGCCTCGGAAGCCGAAAGCGCGGAATGAAGTGATTTCCACATCATCTGTACGTTCTCGTGAAAACTTGTTAGAGGTGATCGATGCCATGGGATTTTTCCAGTGAAGGAGGTGGTGTTTTCTTTTCATCTGTAAAATGCACGTTTTATGCTAATACTGGTAACAGGAATGACAACGTGGGATTCCTTCCAAAGAGGAAATGAGAAGAGTTACAGAGATGGAACCAGATCAAACGAGCCACAGAACCAGACTGGAACGTCTTTTCCTGACACTTTTAATGAATGAAGCTCTTTTGTTTTGATTTTTAACTTAATGAAGATGAGGTATCTTTTCACCAGGAAACAGGTGGCTAGCAAAGGCTAGACGCTAACACTACATCATCTCAAAGAAACCTCTACGCTATCCCTGAATGGCTAGTGTTACCCTGATTGACTTGGAGATTGGACGGTATTTCCATCTACTTTTAGTATGTATTTTGCTTTCTTTGTCTCCATATCAACAGCGTGACCACTTAAGGAGCTGACGCACCACATTTAATCCTGTTGAAGTCATTTCTGGGGTCTGTGCTGTTTTAGTCGTGAGGAATTCATACACAGGAATTTGAATCCTTCTTCCTCCGGTAAATCTTTGGTTCAATTTGTCAGGTGGTGAACAGATCCTCCACGAGCCAAAAAAGGGGGCGCTTTTAAGATCATATTATGAGGTCATCCCCAGATAAGCTGAATTTCAACTTTCGAACATTTTCATACAGTTGTCCAACTACAGCTAGTCCTTGACTTACGAAACAAGTTTCGTTCCGCGAGCATGTTTGTAAGTCTGATTTGTTCCGCAATAAAGTACGTCTTACAAGCCTTTGACCCGAGTATATAATGTAAATCACACCAATCTAAATCTGCCCCCTTTCCTCACACTACCATCATGTGGCCAAAAAACAGAACCGGGCCTCAAGGAAATGAATCTCACACAAATGTAACAGCGTTGTCTCTGCGACTTTAAATCGCGAGTGGAATCCCGGATTCATTTTGTCTCAGAGCTGAACTGTACTGAACAGTGTTTCCACTGTACTGGACTGTGAACTCTGTTTTGTTGAGAATTTTCCGAAATTAGGAAACCATCAGGACAGCTTTACAGGACAGACATTTTCTATCATTGTGCTCCCGGACTGATTAATTAAAACCTGTAAGGCTGACTAATTTCTCCCACACCTACAGACATGCACACGCATACGAACGTTAGACATTTTATACATTCATTTACACATTGAAAATGTTGTTTATAATTGTAAATATTGGTATCTGCTGCACTTCATTTAATAAAATTGTATTTATTACCTCATTGCATGTATATTTTTGGAGCAGTCTCTGGCACAAGTATGTCCTCTGGGATTAATAAAGTTTTATCTTATCTTATCTTATCTTATCTTATCTTATCTTATGAAGAAGCTGGGGAACCCAGATGAGTGCCAGGGATATGAAGCAAACAATCGAAACACCACAAAGAGCGCATCCCGAGCTCCGAATGGAGCTAAGGACCCCGGAGC
This sequence comes from Clarias macrocephalus, assembly GCA_011419295.1. NCBI lineage: Eukaryota > Metazoa > Chordata > Actinopteri > Siluriformes > Clariidae > Clarias > Clarias macrocephalus. The sequence continues at coordinate 75,742 of JAAGKR010000996.1, read as the reverse complement.
TGAAAGCTATCATTATTTAAGCAATTTTAGAAGAATAATTATAATTAAAAGGAATTAAATAGCCCAAAGTAGTCGTGAGGTGTAAGAGGTATTTATTAAAAGTCCCCAAAGTCCGCTCTGTAGTTCGCTTTATTCCTATTGTAATTGTAATACTGAAATGAGCCGACTCTGCAAAATCAGGCCAAGTGTCCTGTATCTGCAAACACTGGCAAAGTGAAGGATTTTTTTTCCCCCAGTTTAATTCCTAAAAAATTCTACAAAAGCTTCCCAAGCAGGCGTTGCTCACTTGAAAGAAGGCGTACCCTCCTCCAGTCAGCGGTTCAGTTTCCCCCCTTGCGATTCAACTCATCAACAGCCCGTGTAAGCATGTGTGTATGTGTGTTATGGAGACTGTTAGATCAGTGTTTCTCCTTTGTTTTCCCAGCGGTGGACTGTTTAACATTCCCCAGGCTGTAGCACACCTGACTCAACTCATCAGTTTATTATCACAGGCTGCCTCATGAGAAAACACTGGCCTCTCTGAGATTAAGAAGAGCCGATGCACAGCCTGGTGGAGTGTAATAAAACCCTCCGTGCGAGCAGCTCCAAGGACGTACACATGCATATGATTTAAAACTATCTCAGAAAGAAAGCAAACGGATGATGAGACTGCTGAAAAATCTCCACAGCTGTTTTTTTTCTTTCTATTTTTTTTTCTTTTAAAAAGTTAAATAACTGAAATACAGCGGCAGCAGCAGCAGATGGATTAATCATCTGCGGCTGTATACTAAAAGATTCTCGAGGAGAAAATCACCTAATTTAAGTGTTTACAGCTTACGTCTCATCAGTGTTGTTGTTATGGATTCGAGTCACATGACCTGAGACTCGCGTTACAAACGTGCTATATTTCAACTCGACTCGTCATAATTAAAAAAGATTTGCGACTTTAATGACTTCACTTGGACCTGACTTGGAAAAATGAAGCGTTTAAAATAATGCATTCATTAACAACATGCAGTGTGTCAGCTGTTCTGTTTCCCAACAAACAATTATTTTCCAGCAAATCAGCGTGGATCCATGGAGGCCTCATGCTGCAACTTACAGGACTTTAATGATCTGCGGCTAACATGATGGTGGCAGGTACAACGGCACTCCTTCAGTGGGCTTGTGTAGTCCATGCCTGTTTTTAGTGGTGCAATATTAGGTATCTGGTATGATGGTATGGTTTAATGTTATGGCTGATTGATGTACTAATGAACAATTTGACAGCAGAACGCGATAAACACAATTTTCAGACGTTGAAAAAAATATTTCTTTCTGACACACAAGGTTCTCCATAACAAAACATTATTTTAGAGACTTTAAACTTCCATCTTTTGAGAAATACACAAAATCGTAACTTCCTGATTTTTAAGCTAAATCCCATGCTCATCCTGATGAGCCAATCACATCGCTTCTTTCTTTCATGTGATCAGTGAAGTGGAGATACTTTCTGTGCAACAGCTGCTGCAAGTGGTTTAAATGTATTTAAATGGTTTTTGAAGAATGTTGAAGCCAAGAAAAGGACATTTACACTCGGTACCGCTGCTGCAGTAATAAATGAAAGGTATGTGTTACTTAATGTCTGTGATGCGTTCTGTGAAACGGGACATTATGCGATTTGGATATTGTTTAAACACCATGTTATATACTTAAATCTATGTGTGATGCTATAAAGTGTGATGCTTCTCTGGTGAGGGAGAGAAATAACTTTATAGAACTTAAAAAATGCTCATGCGATTTGTGCACAAGAAACGTGAGATGCAGCGCCTGTGTGTTGGTTAAATGTGCACGACTATGTGTACTATGATAGTGAGGTGTCATCATGTTTGGAAGAGAAATTTGTAATGTGCATAAAGTTTCTTACGGTCTTCACAATCTTTGTAAATAACATGGTTTTGTGTATAACAAAACTCAACACTTTTACCCTTGATCTAATTTCTCTTTGACTTACTACACATAATAAAGGCATGAATTTGCTATTTTATTATTATTATTATTATTATTATTATTATTATTAAAACTCATGCAACATATTATCGACATTAAATTGCACGCTTAAATACTCACAAACCCAACTGCAGCCTGTATAATATACAGGAGGTGGAATTATAGCAACATTCTCATTCTGAAAACCCGTCACTTCACCTAATGTTACCCCTTTGTGGGGCACGAATGCTTAGAGCGGATAGAGAGACATAATCGAATTAAGTGTTTACAAGTTTACAGTGTTTAAATTAATTACCAAATTGAAATGTGAAGGATTTAAATTTTTATTCTGATCGGGCCAGGTCAGTTCAGACTGTCTCGACCGATGTGGTCGCATGATGCGTTTGTATTCTGATTGGGTTGTTATTCTAATTAATAGTGGGATATTAGGGTCCATGTAAAAGACGCAACTGGCAATCTGATTGATTTAAGGATCAGATGATTGTTTTTTTTTTGTTAATTCTATAAATGTTTGATAACATTGTGAACTTGCATATGCTTATGCTAAGAATTCTACCACATCAGCATATATTTATTCACAAAACAAACCATCATAAGTAGCCGTCCCGATCTAGACCTGGTAACGTACTAATTAAAAACAAAAAATAGTAATAGAAATAAATGGAAATGCAATAAAAATAAAGATAAAAAAAAGAAATAATACTGCAGCAGAAATGTTTAGTGTGATATATGGCGGGATGAATGATCCATAATTTGCCACTGCTTTATTTATCTAAAACAATTTGTTTGGACAAGAAATTTAGTGGAGATCCAGAAGGCAGACAGATTTTTTTTATTTATTTTCTCCTGAGATCTGTGGAGTGAAGCTAAATCATGGCATACAAAAAATTTAACTCTCTGTGGTCTGTGGATGTTTTGGGTCCCTGGAGAAGTTTCGACATGCCCTGACATTTGTGTATTTTTCAGCTGCTTATAAGCATATAAACGGCTTGAGTCCAATTACGTACACTGTATTCAGCACAAACTGGACTACAATAATATATGAGCAAGTATGTACAAGCTTGTCTTTTGGAGAAAACAACAGTTAAGCATAGTCACTGTAAAATAATAATAATAATAATAATAATAATAATAATAATAATAATAATAAAAACTAATAAAAGAACAAACAAGAAATTAAGTCACTAAAAAAAGGCCACTAAACACATTCAAAACATTTGTCTAAAAGAATTTTCTGAACTGGATCTTGGATCCTGGAGTTTTTGCTTCACAGTGATGTGAAAAACATCCTGCTCACTTTACTCACAGAAAATTATATACTGGTTTAAATTTTTTATTTACTGAGTTTCAGTTTATTTTAGCGAAGCATTTCGGAAAGATATATTTTACAAAAGCACAATGTTTTGTTGATATCGTGAGTGAGATCTAAAAGTAGACACTTTACAGATTATGTGTTCTCATGTGTTCAATGAAAAATGATGAAGCATTTTAAGTTCTTTTCGCTGTTATCAGAAAAAAATGCAAGTTATCCTCCCTGATGGATAGCCGACCGCGAGGGTTTTAATGAAACAAAAAAAGTTTTAAAACTACCTTGAAATTGATGTTTGGTCAAACATGACATAACTACTTTAGACCACAGCATCTTATTTAAAATCACTGATCGTAAAGTGATCACTAAAAAGAGATTTTATGTTGAATTCAAAGTCATTCATAACTTCAGCAAGCTCTAAACAGATGTAGAACTTTTTAGTGCTTCTTATTTCAGCAGAACTCTTACTAGAGAAACTTTGTACTGTAAATACTAACACTGTGTGACCAGGATAGATCTTTTACAGACAATATTAGAGCTCTCGATCACTGTGATGCAGTTGCAGTTGATTGAATGCAGCGTGCAGCGTTTTTTCCCCCTTTTTCTCTGTTTCATGTCCATCAGGGATAAAAAAAAGAGACAGATGCAAGAGATGGTGTGGATAATGACCACACCACTCGGATCATTACTTTCGCTTTTAAAAGACTCCAGAAGAAAACAGTAGCTGATTGGCTGATTGATTTCGTCTGCGAGCTCATTCTTTGCTATTACTCACAGAACCGAGATGGTGCTCAAAGCAAAGCAGATCGACCAGGCAAGCCGTTCAGCTCACGGGGAAAAAAAAAGAAAAAAAAAAAAGCCCCCATTACACAGACAAAATGATTTGTCTGCTCACTGATGAAAAGGTACTGAGAGTTAAATGTGTTTCAGACGAATCATGAATATGTTTGGATACAGCTGATGATAAAATCCATTAAATCCAAACAGAGCGATTGTTATTTTATCCCACATTTTAATATGCAAATTTTTCTAAAAAAAAAAAAAAAAAAAAAGAAGATTTACTGAAATAAACAAGCGAATAATTTATCTCCTCAGGGGAAAAAAAAAAAAAAACGAGACGGTGGTAAATACTATTTTTTTTTTTCATGTAAGCGAGCGAAAAAGGGCTGCGCTCCTCTGTGCGCTGTTTTCATGTACAGTTAATTGAAACGCTCTCCCCGAGAAGCTGAGGCCTGCAAATAGCCTGATCAATACGCAGTGTGATGTGTAAATTGATCTTTAAAGTAGTCATCTCACTTAGTGAAGTGTTCAATCAGTCTAATTCGGCGCGGCTCGAGCCTCGTGTGGTCTTCAGCCAATTCATTTGTTGTGCATTTTCAATGAAAGAATTCCCAGTGCCGGTTACCGCATCGGCGGCCTGGACTTCAGACTGCTTTCCTTTACGGGGGAGCGTCTCCGTTCAGCGCTGCTTTTTTACTTCAGCCGTTTATTTCGGTCTTTTAATTGGTTCACAGTGTTCACCGCACTCTCACCTTGTGTTGAAAAATAAAATCACTTAAATTCTGTCAAAGAGAAAAAATCAATACCAGATGGTCAAATGGAATAAAATTGATAGAATGGGGAGACTGCTCAAATCAGTAGTGCTTGTGATTATTAAATGAAACGAACTAAAACACACTAAAGGTCAAATGGGTGCTTTATAAAAACTCAAATAAATGTATTTATTTATTTATTACATTTTTTTTTACCCAGCTAACCAGTCTTACTCTCTGGAAGGATGGGTTATAGTACAAGCGATGAAGATAGATTTCAGTAACTGAGATCTCTTAACAAAACCTTGCAATACTACTGTAATATGTCATTTGATATTTACATTTATTATGTAAAATACAGCTATTATTGTTGTTGTTGTTATTATTAGTATTGCTGTTGTTATTATTATTATTATTATTATTATTATTATTATTATTATTATTATTAATTTTATTAAAAATACTAATTAGCACACAGTTCCATTAAGAATTTATTTATTTATTAGATTTTTAACATGTATATTACATAAGTCACCACAAACTTAATTTCTTCATTATTCAATAAAATAAAATGATAATAGTAAAATAAAATATATCAAGTAATAATAATAATAATAATAATAATAATAATAATAATAATAATAATAATATGTTCAATTAAAATTAAACAATTGCATTGTTTTAGCCACAGAAATGTCATAAAATCCTTTTATGTAAGTATTCAAATGATTTTTAACTGCGGAATTACCTAATTAATTATTAGATATCGTATACATCCGTTTTAAATCTTTATACTGAAAAATGCCCTCCAAATGCTCCATTTCATGAACCTAATATTCACTATTACTAATAACACACATCACCTTAAATGCTTAATACACTCATACACTATGTTATTTATCCCATGTGATGATCTGTAATTAAAGTAGTAGTGCACTTCTGTTGTGTGAGTCCACTACGCTGTAAACAACTTGAGCTAGCATCTTACAATATGGTTTCTTAATTAATGTTTAAGTTCTTATTAATGCAGCAATAAGTAATCAAGTGTTGCCATAGAGATCACTATAATAAACCAGTATGTTGAGTAGGGTGTAACGAATTATTAACTTATATTAAACTACAGAGGTAACAACTCAGCAATGACTTAATAGCCAGGGCTGAACCACAGGTTTAATGTCATTACGCTGTTAGTATATACTCATTAATTAACACTTTAAATTTATGCGTATACATTAATTCCCACTTTAAATACAGGATACAGGATAATGACTGCAATAAATACATGTGTATGCATTAAATTACTGCTTTAAATACTTATGTATGTATTAATTGCTGCTTTAAATACGTATGTATGCATTAAATATGACTTTAAATACTTGCATGCATAGTAATTACTGCTTTAAATGCTTTTATGTGCATTCATCCCTGCTTTAAATACACACATACACATTAAATTACTGACCCATTATGTTACAGCGAGAATGTCTTGTTTCATGGCTGTGTAATTAACGGTTATATATTAGGAAGAAAACAAAGCAACAAACAAACAAACAAACCAACAAACAAACACGGCAGGTATTTCCACAGCAGTTCTCCTAATGGAAACAGCAGTGCTAATGCTACAGTAATAACTCATCGTACGCGGTTGTGGTAGCTAAATAACCGGGGCTACTCACCACTACCATGCAGAAATGATTAGAGGTTGCAGAAGTACACACACTCAATATCACTTGCCAAAACAAATGTACTTCACTACAATTTGAAGTACTGCTTCATTTTTTTTATTTAAGTATGAGTACTAAGTATGTCCTTAAAGAACATTTAAGTAAGTTCTCCTTAAAGACAGATTGTTTCTGATATCTGTCTGACCGAGATACTGATAAACAGCATCTGAAAGTATTTTCAACACGGCTGAATTCGATGCTGTTGGTTACATGAATGTGCAAGTCTAGAAGAGATTTATTGTCTGCGGAAAAAATTTCATCTTTTTTTTTTTATCATAACAAAATTATAAATGAATAATGAATAACTAAATGTAAAATTCATCAGCTTTTTTCAGATGATATACAAGTTCATGAAGCCTTGTAAGCATTACGGACATAAAATGTTTTAAGCCAATTTATTTACCATTTTTAGCACACGTTATTTAGACATGGCAGGGCAGAGAGGAGTGACACTGCATACGTTTTTAGACAAAGGACATTACAGCTAGAATGTTGAATAACTATCAGCATCGGTGAGTTTTATGGATAAAGAAGAGACACATTACAACAGTGTGAGTAGCTTCTCTGCCCTGCTTGTAGTTTTAATTCAAAGTGATGTGGCTTTTCAAATACTAAAAATAAATAATTGATTAACTTTGTTTAAAACAATGAAGGTTTTCAGCTTCTAATGTTCAGTTCTGTAGTGATTCAACCCAGAGAAATGTGTGCTTTTCTTTTTCCACAAAGGCAGATGAAACAATGGAGACTGATAGATTATTAAGCTACTGAATGTAATGGAGTGGAGGCCCTGGACATGATGTCTGGCAATCTAAAACCGACGTTGTTATTGGCGTGAAACACAAGCCAAAAGAGTTCAATTCTTTTGCTCAGTATTATAGCTAGTTAGCTAGATCACTTCTAATCTTACTTTAATAAGTGCACCTGTTCAAGAAGCTTGAAAAAGGGTCAGGAAAAATCCACTTTGGGTAGGATCCATTGCCCAGGTAACCATCAATCACTTTGGTGCGCTAACCAATAAGCATACATTCATACTAAACTTCCAGTCATTTCCATAGAGTGAGGATTAGTGGAATTGTTTTGTTCCGGTCCTCCCCACATGGGGCGGAGCTCAGGTCATGCTGTGGTTTGAGTGACACCATGATCGCTTATGTTTTGATTAGAAAATCAACCATGTGGTCAGCATCTGAAAATTAATGAGTCTCTGTTAAAAATGTAGTAAGTAAACGTACAGGTTTTTTTTATCACGAAAAATGTACAAAGTACTCAAGTAAAGTACAGTTAAAGATGTGAAATATTTGTACTTCATTACTTGCCACGTCTGGTAATGACTAATTATCCCTTTTTAAATATTAGTTCACTAGTAGATAAAGTATTAGTTGCAGCTAGTAGTTCACTAGTAGATTAAAGTATTAATAGGGGAATTTATAGCACTTTACTTGCAAGTAAACAAATAATACTAACAGACTAATAAAAAACTGTAGTAGTAAATTGTAATTACAAATGATTGACAAAAAAACTAGACACATTTTTTGCACATTCTTAGCATAGTACCGTTTTATTATTTGCTAAATCATTACATTTTATTCAATTAAGAGCCTTATTATAGTGATTAGTAATTATTGAGGTACTGCTATAGTAACAACTGGTTATTTTCTCTAATGTTAGCAAATATGTTAACAATATCCTGTACATATACTTAATGTGTATAATGTACTGTGTATATACACTAAAATGCATAGTTTAAAGTAATATAATTATTTTACAAATTTATTAATTTGCTTCATTTAAAATTTTTATGTTATATTCACATTACTGACAGATTATACAAATGTCCATGCATAGAAGAAATGAACCTTTTTTTTTAATTATTTTTTTTTTTTACAAAATGTAATTTATGTACAAAACCTTCTCTTTATATTTAACATTTCTTATAACACACACACACACACACACACACACACACACACACACACACACACACACACACACACACACACACATAATAAAATCACCACTCTGATTCATATGGAACTCGTCCTAGCACATCTGGTGCATGCAATTGCTTCGTTATCGTATTTCCCTTATGTATGAAAACTTTTGGGACACCTGAGTGATGTATACAGTAGATATTATTAATATGTTTTTTACCCTCACATTGTCATCATTATTGTTAATATCATTATTATGATGATTAGATTGTTGTTCTCACATGAATATGTAAAGGTTCATTAAACCTTTTAATATAAGTTGAGCGATAATAAGTGTTAATCATCAAATGTTTTTTGTTCTTATTCTTATTCATTTTTGTGGTTTTGTAAACTGAAATGAAGTTATGGTTATACTAATTATACATATTTAAGACATGTACCAAATATAATAATAATAATAAAAATAATAAAAATAATAAAAAAAATAATAATAAGTATTATTATTATTATTATTATTATTATTATTATTATTATTATTATTATATGGTTAATTAAATAAAAAACATGAATTAAAAGTTAAAGCTTTTATGAATAAAATTAAAACCTCCTATCATATGTACTAATGTTTAAAATTATTATTATTATTATTATTATTATTATTATTATTATTATTATTATTATTATTATTACAACCCTAAAAAATTACACCTACATTGCAAAATTCCCAGTGTTGATTTAACACCCCAAGTGTTTATATATGACCTAATGGTCACGAATGTACTCTGAAAGTGTTAAATCAACACTCTGGGTGTTCATTCAAGACTAAGAATTTTGCTGTGTATTTTTCTAGTCAACTT
>JAAGKR010000996.1:0-60003 GCA_011419295.1 Clarias macrocephalus | reverse complement strand
GAGAGAGAGAGAGAGACAGAAATAGAGAGAGAGGAGAGAGAGAGAGAGGAAAGAGAGAGAGGAGAGAGAGAGGAAAGCAAGAGAGAGGAAAGAGAGAGAGAGAGAGAGAGAGAGAGAGAGAGAGAGAGAGAGAGAGAGAGAGAGGACAGCGAGAGAGAGGAAAGAGAGAGAGATAAATCAGTGTTTTATGGATGTACTTTTATGGGAAGTATAGGTTTTTGAAGAGCACTGAGGAACACTGAGGTCATGTGATCTCTACAGATCCACACAGCAGACTGACACCATGAAAGAGCTGCAGAGGGACTTGAGCTGAGCGTCAAAAATCAACAGCAGCTCCATCTGTAAAGGTCTATGGGGTGAGATACACACTACACACTACCACACTCTCACTACACACTACCACACTCTCACTACACACAACCACACTCTCACTACACAATCTCACTACCACACTCTCACTACACACTACCACACACTCACTACACACTCTCACTACCACACACTCACTACCACACACTCACTACACACTCTCCCTACACACTCTCCCTACACACTACCACACTCTCACTACACAATCTCACTACCACACTCTCACTACACACTACCACACACTCACTACCACACTCTCCCTACACACTCTCACTACACACTCTCACTACACACTCTCACTACACACTCTCACTACACACTACCACACACTCACTACACACTCTCACTACCACACACTCACTACCACACACTCACTACCACACTCTCACTACCACACTCACTACACACTCACTACACACTCTCACTACACACTACCACACACTCACTACACACTCTCACTACACACTACCACACTCTCACTACACACTCTCACTACACACTACCACACACTCACTACACACTCTCAATACACACTACCACACACTCACTACACACTCTCAATACACACTACCACACACTCACTGCACACTACTACACACTCAGTATACACTACTACACACTCAGTACACACTACTACACACTTTCAGTACACACTACACACACTCTCCACACACTACCACACACTCACTACACACTACTACAAAATCATTAACCACTCTCTAAACACTATTACACACTACTACACACTCACTACACATTCTCACTACACACACTCTACACATGACTACACACTACAAACACACTCTAAACACTTTTACACACTCACTACACACTACTACACACTCACTACACAATACACACTCTCTACACACTACTACGCACTCTCACTACACACTACTACACAACCCTACACACTACTACACACTCACTACGCACTCTCAATACACACTACTACACACTCACGACACACTAGGAATTCACTACACACTCACTACACACAACATACCCACTAAAAATTTACTACAGTCTCAAGACACAGTCACTAATCATCATTTACACACTACACGTTTGTTACACATTCACTACACACTGAACATTCGTTACACATTTACTCCACACTATTGATTCCTTACACACTTCATAGACACTCTCTACACACTCACTATACAATGACTACACATTCACTACACACACTCTACACGCTCACTGCATATTACAGATTTGTTACACACTCACTTCACATTCGCCACAAACTACACACTTACTACACCTTTGTTACTCTGTACACATTACACATTTGTCACACACTCACTAAACGCTAAACACTCATTAGAACATAACTGTGGATAGTTAATGATAATATACTGTATATAGGGAGCAAACAAAAAGAGGAAAACTAGATGAGCAAAAAAATACATCTGTCCAAATGTAAACTTATTTCCCCTTTATTATATTATTTTTAACCAGCTAAACACTGTACCCTTATACTGTACTTAGTAATGTAATATTAGAGAGCGAGTAAGAAAGAGAGAGAAGAGAGAGAGAGAGAGAGAGAGAGAGAGAGAGAGAGACGGAGAGGAAGACAGAGACAAAGTGACAAAGGGGCAACCAGTCAGAAAGAGAGAGAGAGACAGATAAAGTGAATGAGATAGAGAGAGACAGGCAAGCAGAGAGAGACAGAAAGAGAGAGAGGGAGAGAGAGTTCCTATAAATACGTCTTCATCTGCTGTGTTTTTGGGAAGAGCTTTTTTTCCCTCTCCCCCCACATGGCGGTTGGACATGGTCCACCACCTCCATCGCTCATTTCTCTTCCATTATTCATGCTCCTGCCTGAAACTGGGATAACGCTGAAATCACACCGTGTATCGCTTTTACCAAAAATTATCCTTATTGCTGTTATTAACACGATTTATTGTGAACAAACAAACAAACTAATTAAACTAAAATCGACCAAGAAACAAACAAACAAACAAGCTAAAAAAAGACGAAACAAGAAGAAATCATTCCTAAAACCTTTAGTGGGACAATACGGATGTTTTAAGTACTGTAGAAAGTGTGTGTGTGTGTGTGTGTGTGTGTGTGTGTGTGTGTGTGTGTGTGTGTGTGTGTGTCCTTGTATTCAATAAAGTCAGGTTCCGTGCATCAGCATCATAACTGAAGCCCCATGTGACCTGGAGACGGGTTAATAACCGACGCTATGATGCAACTCTATCACAGGAAGACGAAATCACCAGACGGAGGATGAAACGAAATGAAAGACTTGCAAGTAGCCCATTTTCAGAGCGCTCTCTCTCTCTCTCTCCCCCTCACACACACACACACACACACACACACACACACACACACACACACACACACACACACACACATACATACACACACATACACACACATACACACACAGTACAGTATCTCTACTCTGCTCCACTGTATTCTATTTCTTACATTTTTTTTGAGAAACGTTTTAACCTTTATGTTCTGTTCAGGTCAGACCGTCCCGTGTTACACGTCTATGAAAAGCGATTGCTTCACTATAAAACATTGTGGTTTGCCTCGGTCTGTAGCAGCGATGATGTTCAGGGTCATCATGATGAAATCGGAGTTAATATAAGTGGGGGCGGGACAAGATGCTGAAATGATGCTAATCTTTTCTTGGATTTCTTATTGTACGCATTAGCGTTTATTTAAAAGTGTGATGAAGATTTCAGCTTCAGTGTCATCCGAGGATTCGATTTTTATGTAATTGTTATTAACTATAAACATGTCGAATTAAAACTTTTATATTAATTTGTCATGTACACGACCATACACGGTATGATATGCAGTGAAATACTTACAGTGAAAGGACTTAGATGACATCTTATTTCCAAAACAAAACGAAACAAAAAAATCCACTACAGATTAAAAACTACATATTAATGATCAATTTGAAGACTTTGATTTTTTTTTATGGGGCGGTTAAGTTTTGCTTTAAAGTCCTGTTGTGTACGTGGGCTTGAAATGAAAGCTGACGTAAGCAGCATCCTATTTCTCCTCTGTTTTATTTCCTAGCATACTCAAGGCTTCTGGAGCACCGTTCCCATCAACTGCTGAAAAAAAAACAAAAAGAATCGATCCTCAATGAGACGAAGAAAAGATTTTTAAATAGATGTTACAGTAATATTCGTCTAAGAGGTGGAACATTGCTAAGTAATAAAATTGCTACGGTCTAGAGGATGCTAGATCACACACACACAGGTTACGTTGGGTCGAGTCATGCTGACCTATTCCTCTCTCAGTAGGAGAACCTCATTCAAAACATTTTTATTTTTTTTATATCACAAACGCAGCGGGACAGGACGAGAGAGGAGAGGCGACGGCGACGCGGCTCTCTCCGGGTGAGCGCCTGATTTGATGTTGCCTAAATAAAAAGCAAACGCGAGGCGCCGGGTGAAAAGAGGAAAAACATAAAGTCATACTGTGGCACGGGGAAAGGAATCATCAAGTCAATTTAACTCATCGGAAGAACGGCGGAGAAGCTGAGACACGCTTTTCCTGGGCGTTAATAAAATGCTGGGTGTGTACACACACACACATGCACACACACACACACACACACACAAAACACACACACCGACACACACACACACACCGAGAAACAGAACGTGCAAAATAAGGAACATGTCTGCAGGAGAGATTCTCGTGCTAATGACATTACTTATAACGTTGTTAGTGAGTCATTAGGAGTGACTGAGAGGAACACACACCGCTCGGGAGACGGGGACGGGGGGTGGGGGGAAAAGGGGGGGTTGATTTAGGAGAGTCACAACATGGCCAGATGTTCATATTATGTTGGAGAAAGAAGCGAAAAAAAAAAAAAACAAGGACAAAAAAGAGGTGCTCCCAGAGTTGTAATGTATTCAGTGAAGGTGAACACACAAGAACAGATCAGGTGTGAGTCGAAGGATGAGAAAAGGAATTGTGAAACTTGTGTCTTTAAAAAAAAAAATGAAGGAAAATCTCTTCTATCATATAAAAATTTTACCATCATACTATGTATATACTGTATATATGTAATTTTACATTGTAATACCTATTAATATTGTAATATTTTGCATGTTTTTGTTATATTATATCTAATTTAGATGTTTTAAATATTTTATATTCAGACGCTCCAGACAGGCAACTTACATAAAAAAAACAGACAAAAACGAAAGCCTTACACATCATCATGTACTGATACCTGCACAGTTCTAATAAAACAAACAAAACACATAAACAAATAAATAAAAAGGAAAAAGATGCTAATAATTCAAATTGTGATGCTGGTCATTATTATTATTATTATTATTATTATTATTATTATTATTATTATTATTGTCTATTTCTTTATTTATTTGTTTAATAGGTTTTTTCTCTTTCTTTCACAGGACATTTAGCTATATCATGTAGACTTTTGTAGATGTTTAATTATTTTCATATCTTCGCAACACTAAAATCTATAACAGATTCATCAAATAGATGAATAGATAGATAGATAGATAGATAGATAGATAGATAGATAGATAGATAGATAGATAGATAGATAGACATAGTTTACTATTAGAATTTTCTCTGTTTATTTTTTTTATTGTAAGCAAACTGGATTTTGAAATCTTGTACACAAGGAATATTAATATTCAGTACTATCATATCTCTTCATTGTTTATTATTGAAGATTCTGCATTGTTTTGAGCTCGGCATTGTCACTGTAAGTACTGTGAATGTCTGATATTGTTCATGTTGTTAACTGTTTTGTACAAAATCTCAGACTATCAGACTTTTCGACTCCGCTGTGTACGTGTGAGTGTGTGTGAGGATACCCTGATGAGTTATGAGAACAGATCATTATAAAAAGCACAGTTTGGAGAAAACTCTCGCTCCCTGAATCAGACCCGTCCGGGTAGTGACGCACAAATCGATCGCTTCTTTTGATCGCAGGTTTTCCCGGCATCCTTGTTTGATAAACATCCTTCACCGAGGAAAGATCCTCCTCCTTTTCTGGAAAAAGCCACGAAAGTCCGTTCCAGGTTGTTCTCAGAAGTATCGAGAACGAATCAGAGTTTACAGCCTGGATACCTGAAGCGAGCCGCACACGCAACATTTTCCCTTCACTGCACTGGCGACAAACGATAAGACGTTTAGCTCGACATTCACCTGCAGCTTTTATTATTATTAGATATATATTTTCTTCATTTAAATAATCAAAAGGCTACTAGAGGACATGTTCAAAGTGTAAACAGTTTTGTTCTTTAAAGCAGGAACAAACATAAAAAAAATTTGGATTCTCAAAACCATTGGGTAAAATATCTGATTTGCTTTGGCAAGAGAATATGACTATATGACTATAAATACGTGCATGTGTGTGTGTGTGTGTGTGTGTGTGTGTGTGTGTGTGTGTGTGTGTGTTATAGCATATTTATTCACACATGTTATTGCTAAAGTAAGGCGAACACATGATGAGACCTTGAGCCCCGAACACTAATCAGACCTTCTGTTTTGCTAATTAAAATGAAAAAAAAAAAAGAAGCAAGGTTGCTGAAGCCACGGCCATAAAAAGGTTTTCATTTAAAAGAATTAAGAGACTGATAACTCCAGTGTGCGATGCTCTGCGATTTCCATTCATGCAGCAAATGACATTCAGAGTCACGACGCCGCCGCTAACTCTGTCTCCATTATCCTACGCGTTTTAATCTCTAATATAAGCAGGAGGAAGAGGAGAGCTTTAATCGAGGGAATAATAATAATAATAATAATAATAATAATAATAATAATAATAATAATAATATGTTTCATAAATAAAACAAATCATCAAGTATTTCAGGAAGGAAAGTTCAGACGATACAGAAGTGCGGATTCAGCTTTATCGGCTATACGATTTGGATTGATTTATCGATACAGAGTGCGCATAAAGACTTTTTTATTTTATTTTATTTCATTTTATGAGTAAACTCTACGAATGCAGAACATCGCAGGCTAAAGAGAAGACAAGGGACGCTCCGAGTGCGTAGTGAAAGAGTGAGAGAGAGAAAACAACATAGAGAATGTAAGAATGTCTAATGCAGATGTTTGAGTAATTTGAGACATGACATTATAACACTGACGCTGTCAGAAATACTCACTGACGTGAATATTTCATTATTATTATTTTTATACTGTATGAGATTTTATTTTTTAGTTTCATTTAAAGTTTATTAAATGAAACTTTACATTGAAAAATAAATAGATAAATATAAACCTTAATCAGACAAAGAAATACATTTGTGTCAGTGCCAGTATCAGTACCTCAAGAAACAAATTTGCATGTTTGTATTTTTGCACATTTTATGTTGAAATAAGAATGCTGTTAACTTTATCTGTGTAATTATAAAAAACATTTATTTGTCCAAAAAAAACCCGTTTTTTTCCCCATGCTCCATAGCTTTAAATTACAAGACAATTTAAATTAGTATTTTTTTATTTTTATTTATTTTCGCACCACAGGGAATATTAGTCAAATTGGTGTGGTGTTGTTTTGATTAAGTTAAAAATATTTCATTTGATTAGGCATTCAGAATGTGGCACACAATAAGAATTATATGCGGTCGTCAGAATGCCATTTTTCTTTTCTTTTCTTTTTTTTTTTCTTTTTTTTTTTTTTTGGCAAGTTAGTCACACTTTATAAATGAGTCACACTTTTTAAATGAGTTGCACTTCTTGAAAAGTATTACCTTAGAAAGGTGAGGAACTTTACTGACCTTAATTTGCAACATAAAATTCATAATAATTTTTTTTGTTGTTCCAAAAAATCACAAAAGTAAAAACAAACAAACAAACAAACAAACAAACAAACAAAAGAATTGGGCAAAGTCTTGAAAATATGAATTTCCTACTATTTCAGTAAGTGCCCTGTAAAGGATTAACAACATAAAAAGAGTTTACTTGTACACTTTTTATGGGACATTTTGCATGAATGAGAATCAGATGCAGTGTTTCAGACAAAACCATCCTAATCTCCTGAGAGTGATGTTCTCTGTCTGGGTCTGAAATAAACTCTAGACGGAACAATTAAACTTTGATTCATTCCACATACAGGAACTGAAGCAAACCTGCTGTGTTGTATGTTTCCGGAGGTGTGAGGTTCGACCTGAGCTACAGAACACAGCTCGAGAACTCTTTTCCAGAACTCATCAGGACTGTGGAGGATCTGGAGTCTGATCCAGGAAAAATATGTCATGAGAACATGAGGACAACATGTGGAAGTGATGAAGTGATGTGCAGTCTGAAACTAAATCATACCCAAGGGCTAAACAAACTGTTTTAGTTTAGAGTATTTTAGTTAAGTCCGATTCAGACTGTAAACAATAAAGCCTGTCAAGAGGTACATAGCTTGATTGATAGAGAGAGAGAGAGAGAGAGAGAGAGAGAGAGAGAGAGAAAGAGAGAGGGAGTATTATACCAGCCATCAAATAAAGCATCAAATAATTTAATCTGTAGGCAAGATTATAGTAAAATATAGTAAATGCAAAGAACAAAAAAAAAAAAAAAAAAAAAAAACTGGGACGTGAAAAAGCATGTGTGCGTGTGTGTGTGTGTGAGTGTATGTGTGATGAGCAGTGTCCATGAGGTTAATGAAAAGTGACAAACTCGGATCGCTCGGTCATTCGGCTCTCTTTGGCGAGAGTCTCTCTCTGAGATGGAGTGCGACCAGAACCCCTTGTTCGCCTTTAACAAGGTCAGAGACACTCTCGTGCCGTTCACCTTGCTTTCCCATCCCTCCATCACACCCTCCCTCTCTTCATTGCTCACCCCCCCCCTTTTTTTCCTTGGCCTACACTCCCGTCAGCCTTGAGGAGTCAGTCGCACACTTCTGGCCCATTTTAAACACCGTTAATCGCTGATGGAGTCAAAAGGTTTGGGTGCGGCGAGTTTAAGGAGCAGCATGGGGTGCACTTTTTTTTTTAAACCCCCACACCGTTGTGTGTGTGGGTGGATGGGTGGGTGGGTGTGGGTGTGTGGGTTTGGATGTGCACATATGTCTAAGTGTGTGTGTGTGTGTGTGTGTGTGTGTGTATTTCTTTGCTCAAACTTTTAATCCTGATTAAAAATGGGCCGTTAATGAAGCATGAATAGACTAATTGGAGCTGTCATCAAGGCAGCAGGAGACAAAGTACTTGACATTTGGAACAAGCTATGAAGGGATGACATTGGCATCCAGGCAGGAGAAAAGAAGATGGAAAAAAAAATGAGGAGGGGATGTACTGAAGTTTTTAAGACTTATCACAGTTGATAAAGTTTGCAGCTTATTAATTATATAAAAGTGCAACAGCAGTTCGGTTTAAAACTTTGTTCCTCTGTGAGAAACGTAATGCCGTGTAACGACGGAGCAGAATAAAAAAAGTTCACTTACAGTCTAGAAACTCGAAAAGCTTACAATACGTTAACATTATAGACGGCGATGTAAAGTATTCTCACACAAAGCTTTTTAACCTGCGCTGGCCTCGCTTCACGAGTGTTATTTTTATAACAAAACAAACCTATATATACTTGCTTCACCAAGCATGAGAGTAAAAAAAAACAAACATAAAAGCATAAAAGCTCAGTCAGATAATTGCGGCTTTACTTAATGTCTATTTACTGTACCTGGGCTCAAGTAAGAGCGACCTTTATTTAAGGCGTAAATCTACTGAGCTGAACTGAACAGCATGATGTACCTGTAAATCGCTTTTATAGCGAAGGTCTGTAAAATAAAAGTGAGAGAAGATGCGCTTTATGTGTGGACCTTTACATGCCGCCGTTTCGCATCTAAACGCCGTTTCGCATCTAAACGCGGGTAAGAGGGCTTTTTGTGTCTGTTTGAAATACGTTCGCTCCGTGGCTGTGATTCTGAGCGGCGTCAATACCTCTTATAACCTGTGACAAAACAGCGAGCGCTTCTCTTTTAGAGACTTTTTTAGAGTTTAGATATTCAACAGAGAAAAAACAAAATACAATCACGAACTCTGAACTCCCACTCTGACATGCCAAAAGTTTGGACACACCTTGTAATTCAATGGGCTTTCTTCACGCTTTTTATTTTCAACATTGTAGATGTCAAAACAATAAAAATAACAGATAACGTACGATGTAATTACGTAGGCAGAAGGACCACTGTATTATTACTTTAGGAAAAGAAGCTCAGTTCGGCGGGAAAACTACTAGAACTTTTGAATGCACAGAATATTCAAGTGTAGTCGCAAAAAACAAGAAAAAAAAAAACGTTAAACGTTCGCCATGATGAACCTGGGTCTTATGAGGAACACAAGGAATCAGGAAAGTAAGACCAAGAGCTGCCTCTTCTGCACGTTCAGTTACGCTCGGAACTCCTGGTTAGAGCCTACAGGAACGCTTCACAGCGCTCAATAGGAGACACCAAGAGATGTTCAGAGATTATATTATATTCTGGATGCCTTCAGGATTGTTCTACAATGTACAAAATAATCAAAATAAAGAATGAGTACTGGATAAAATAATGTGTCCAAACTTTTGCCTGGATGCGTATATAATATAATACTCATAAATAATCTACTTTTTAATAATAATAATAATAATAATAATAATAATAATAATAATAATAAAATGATAATAATACATCTTACCCCTTTGTACATCTTTGTACCATGTACCTTTCACTGTATATTCAACAACAACAATGCGATTATTATTATTTTCTCATTAGTCTCATGTCTCATTCTCTCATGACGTAAATGATTTTAAGAAATGTTTTGTTCATTTTTAATAATAAAACTCTCTTTTAACTTAACAAACACAATACCCCTTGATTGGCACATAATAATAATAATAATAATAATAATAATAATAATAATAATAATAATAATTGAGGGCATTATATGATTTCCTGATGATTCAATAAGCACTGAGAATCTCATTAACAAACAAACTAATACATGCAAATAATAAATTATATATTAAAAAAATCTAATCTACATTTATATTAATTGAAAAATAGCAAAACAAACCATCTATTTAAAATCATTTAGAAAAATAGTTTTCATTACGCCATCGCGATTAAAAAGTACATTTAATAATTGATTCAATTAATTACTTCAGACCTGGTTGTCCTTACACTTACAGATTTGCTTAATATTTAGATTTTTTTTTATTTAGCTAGGGATATAATTCTCTTATACAATGCTCTGCATGTTACTCTTTATTGGAACACAAATGTTTATTTCCTTATTTTAAATTTAGAATTTTTAGATTTTTATTTTGTTCACTGATTTTTTATTTAAAATATTTTGGAGGGGGTGAAACTAACCTAATAAAATGCTTTTAAAAATATATATATGTTTCATATAAGATGATGTATACCATGATACTGTAAACAGTGCATTTTTATGTTTTTTCTATGCTTCCTGGGAAAACTACGAAGTGAGATGCACAGATTTGTGTACAAGTAGAAAAGGGCCCAAACTAAGTCATTTATTTACAGAATGAAATAAGTTAAAAAGTTGTTTTTATTTGCACAAATACGTTATGAAAATAATTACGTAAGAAAATATATAAAAGTACATTGGTACATTGGTTTTGCTCATTAATTCTGTGTTTCAATACAAAGTAAAATGTTAAATGAATAAATAAAAAAAATTTAATAGTATAGAAAGAAAGCGCCAGAACAAGGAGCGGTATCAGAACGTTAAAGTCAAAATATTACCACAAGGTAAAGCGGAAAAAGAAAGAGTTTAAAACAAAAGAAACAATGTTCAAATTAATTATACATAAAATAAAATATAAACTGAATAAATGGCATATTAAACACTTATCCAAAAAAAAAAAAGAAGAAAAAAAAAAAGAGAGGGTCAGAAAATAACTGAACAAAAGTTTTTTTTTTAAATCTCACCAATCACAGCACACAATCTGTTTTCTTCAGTGAAATATCAGCGTGTACAGTAGCTGGTCATTGAGCAGGATCATTAAAGATTTTTTTTTTGTTTTTTTTTGAAAACTCCAACACGTTTTGAAAAGCAATTGCTGATTGTGGCGCTAAGTAGAAAAGAAGGGAATGTGAAATACTCACAGATTTCGAGGCATTCGACCTGTTCAGTTTCCCTGCTCCATTTAACATCAAAGCGGCAAATGCTCTCTAATAAGCCACAGCAATTACATTATCGAGAGGAAAAAAAAAAAAAGACTAGCATGAAGACTGAAGTTCTGAAGGTCTGGTGGAACTAATATCTGAATGTCCTTCTCGACAGAGTTTTGGTCGTGCTGTAAGCATTCAACATGATTTATTTACGTAGTTTATGAGGCTGTTAATTATTGATATCCCAATTAATGGAAAGTTGGGAGCCATGGTTATATCATAGGTACTTTAGTGGCGCCTGAGTGCCTTGCCACTCCTGATATGAGGGGAAGGGGAAAAAAAATAAATAAATTATAATAAAATATAATCAGAAATGTATTGGTGCGTCTCTGAGATGAACATTATGCTGGCTTCCGAATGACTATAATTCTGCTGTCTCATGCTACAACTTTTTTGTTGTGTTGATTTTTTAGCTTCTGGGAAAATACAAATATGAAACAGGAATTTATTTGATTATCATTATTATTGATTTTAACTTTTATTTAACTTTTAAACTTTCAATTAAATGTACATGGTACAGCTTAGCACAGGAAGTAATATTTCAAACTTCAAGAAAGATGTTTTCAAGAAAAGATTTTTTTGCGTGTTTTTTCTTTCTTTTTTTAAAATACTTGGTCTATTGACATTTTTTAAAACATGTTTAAAATGATTAATTAAGTAAAATAATAACACTAGATGAAAAATACACACCACAAAATTTGTGATGCATTTGTTTGAAGTATACACAGTAGTATTTGTCAAAGTAGTGTGATGTCATTTTACTGAATTTGTAGAATTATTTAGTTAAAAACCTTTTAATTTTTATATGCTTTATACATTTTATAATATTTTATTGAGGTGATTTTATTAACAGCTAATAATAAAGTAATCACAAATTCGGTTCGCACGTTCCAGTACTGGATAAAGTTTTATCTAACATAAATTGTAAACAAATAAACAAACAAACAAACCAAAAAGTTGTAAAAAGAAAAGTTTACACTTCTATATTATGTTCTACAGTCAGATGTTGTAGAAGGGAAAAATATAATAAATCAAGTTATCTGCAATATATCATTTAGACAAAACAAATCAGTCACAATCCACTTTATTTTCTTAAGATTTCTGCATGCTAATTAAGCAACCGAAGCGCTGATAACCCACAGATTAATCTTCGTAAAACACGGCGGTTAATTGTCCATGGTAAAAAGGCGAGCGGCGCTGACAGAATGCCGTAGCGCAGCGTTGCGTGTGTTTCTTCACAGGAGTAAATGAGTGACAGATATTGAGAAGAGGAATCGTTTCGGCGAATGCGGATGGGCCTCCATCAATAATGTATGCCAAATTAAGCACAGAGGCATAGTTACTCAAAGAAAGGTCAAAGTGAGCCGATAATGATTTTTTTAATGACATTTTGAAAGGAGACCATTTTCATTCCTCTCAGGCATCGTTGCTTAGACATGTAATAACAAATAAAGCGCTCAGGAACTCTGCACATAATGTATTTGTGGTTTAAAAATAAATAAATAAATAAATAAATAAATAAAGGGACGATCCGTTCAGGAGCTTAGAGCTGATATGGAAAAATAAACAAACAAACAAAACAAAACAAACCTGATCAGGTATAAAGGGAAGGAGATTTTAATTAAAGATAAGTGTTATATTCAAATTATATACTTAAATACACCTCTTTTACTGTATCACCCATATCCAGTAAAACTGAGCGGTCTGGAATGTGGACAATCTGCAGCAAAAAATCAATTGACAAAGCAATCAGGAATCTCAAGTGGAGGCTGGTTTATATTTTACTGGAAAAAACATTTAGTCAAATGTTTCTAGAGCAAGAGAGAGAGAGAGAGAGAGAGAGAGAGAGAGAAAGAAAGACAGAGAGAGAGAGAGAGAGAGAGAGAGAGACAGAGAGAGAGAGACAGAGAGAGAGACAGAGAGAGAGAGAGAGAGACAGAGAGACAGAGAGAGAGAGAGAGAGAGAGAGAGAGAGACAGAGAGAGACAGGGAGAGAGAGAGAGAGAGAGAGAGCGAGAGACAGAGGGAGAAATGCAGTTATAGAACAGATTACATTCTGGGAATTGAATAAATAATAATGTCAGGAAACCAAATATGAAAAGAAGGTGTTCAAAGAGTTTCTTGGCACAGTGTGGCAGCTAATCACATTCCAGGGGTAGCTCCAAAGCCCCTGCAGTCCCACTTGATGGCAACAATTCTTGGCTATCCATCCATTCCCCAGTTCCTTGGGTCCTGACTGTATTATCTCACATCCAAATCCAAGACCAGATGCTCAGGGCCTGACCATATTACCTTGCAAAGATCCTCAATTACCCCCAAAAGTTTGGACGTTATTACCTTAGCTCACCAGATCTTAGTGACCTGACTCTACTACCACAACTCCTACTGTCCTGATACAATTACTCCAGATTCTCAGGTTCTGACCGTATTACTCCAATTGCAAGCGCCCTAGATCTTAATTTCCTGCCTCTATATCCTCAGATGCTCAAGTTCTGAACTTATCACCCCAGCATGTAGTGCCCAGATCATGGTGTCCAGACTCTACTACCCGAACACCTATTTCACCTTTTCTTGGTGTCCCAACTCTATTACTCCAAAACCCAGGTTCCTTACAGTATCACCTCATATCATACTGCCTTGACTTGATTATTCCAGCTCCTCAGGTATTCTGATTAAATACCACAGGCCTTTAGGCTATGATTCGATTACCTAAAATTCGCAGATTGGTACTCAATTATGTCTGATCCCAGGGTCAAGAATCTATTACTGCTTATCCTAGTGCCCTGACTTTGCTACCCCAGATCTAAGTCACTTGACCCAATTAAGCAAATGAACAGTGTCTTGATTCCATTGTGCCAGCTGCTCAGGCCTTGACTATTACCCCAGGTGCTCAGATCCAGCTACTCAGGTCCTGGATTTATTAACCAACATTCTGAGGTACTAATGTTATTACCACAAATCCTCAGGTTCTGCCACAGATCCTAGCGTCCCATCTGTACTTCCCCAAGACCCCATGGCCTAGATCTTAGTGACCTGACTCCTTATTACTCCTGATCCCTGTGTTGTTTGATATAGTGTTGTTTGATTCTTTTACTCAATCTTCCTCAGGTTCTTACTCAATTACACTGGATCCCCAGGTCCAGCATCTATCTACAGTAGTGTCCTGATTTGGTTATCTCAGATTAGTAGGGCCTGGCACTACTACCCTATGATCCTAGGGTGATCCTATACTTCCTTTATGGAACTATAAAACCATTACCTCAGATTTCCGGGTTCTCATTAATTGTTCAGATCTTCAGGTGCTGGATTTATTAACCAGTGTTCTGAGATATTTATTCTGTCACTCCAGATCCTCAGGTTCCGGACTGGATGCTCAGGACACTATTGCCTCAGATCCTTAGGTGCTCACTATGATGCAAACCGATTCAGATCCCATTTCAACAGCTTCTAACCCTCTTATCCTGGATCATTAGGTCTTGATCTATTTAACCCAGTCCAACAAACTTCAAATCAGCACCCTATGACGTGTACAAACTCCTTTTTAAAAATTTTTTTTACAAACCTTAACTTTAGTACCCACACTACTCTGAGGTCTGAGGTCATCCCACTCTCCCTGTTGAATGTTGAACTTTATTGGAATTCTGAACATTTGTGCCAACATTCTTGCGATAATCTGTGTGTAATGTACTTAAACTGCTAGCAGTACTACCCGGGAAGTCCTTCTCCTAACCGCTCGACAGCCTGCTTTGTTTGCAGAAGGGTATATTAAGCATTCCTTTTACCCGAGTATACTGCAGATATTTCACATTTAAAGTCCGGAGTGTCCACTGAGCTGACAGATGAATACGTATCTTTCACACTGCTACTAAAAACTTCATATGTGTTTTTTTATTAACGTGGAGGGGCTATTCAGAGAGGCACAACAAAGGCGCTACTCCTATTTTCATCTCGCTTTGAAGTGACTTGGGTCACACGCGATTCCTTGAAGACGAGCAGACAAACCAAACAAAGGTGGAGGACAGCACGAGCGGGACAGAGATGCAGGTCTTAAACCTCCGTGTAACCGAAGGCGACAGAGCATCTGAATAACAACGACTTTCGCTTTTATCGGGGCGCGGACGTTAAAGGGATCACTAATCTCACTGTTACATCCGATTATCACACATGGCTAGCCTAATGCACTGAGTGTGGGGTGATGATTATATATTTATTTTCTGATAGACAGGCAGAAGGTGGATGGGGCAGAAGGCTTCCTCTGCACCCAGAGTGTCACTCGCAGTGGGACAGAAACACCAGCCAGGCAGAAACACTCCAGATGTCACCAGCAGTAAAAGGTGTGTGTGGGGTGTAGGAAAGGTGTGTTCCTTTGTTTGTGTGAACGTGTGTGTCTTTAAGGCGGTGCTGTTCAAGGGTGCGTGTTATAGTGTTTGTGCTTCTATGCATGATAGCGTACATATGTTATGTCCTTGATTTATTAATTTCTTTATTTATTGAACGGCCACAAACAAAGAGAAGAGACAGCGAGAGAGAGAGAGAGAGAGAGAGAGAGAGAGAGAGAGAGAGAGAGCGAGAGAGAGACATACGGTAATGGAAGCGTGTTTGTGTTTACGACTAAATTCAGACACATTTGAGGATCTGTATAATGTGCACAAATTACCTCCGACAGCTCAGATTAAGATGTCGAAGTCCGGATGTTTGCATTATGCAACAGAAATTACACTCAATTACAACATCGTCGAGTCCATTACTATTCCATTACACAGAGTCCGTCTCTATAAAAATAAAGCTTGTCCGATCCGTGATCGTTGCGCTCATTCCAAATGGGTTAATCTGATGTCCTGACTGCACGTCAGAACTCATTTAGAGAATATACGGAACTATCTGTGGTAACTGGGCACTCGTGTGTTTATTAGATTTAAAACCACAATCGATAAAATCTGGAGGGAAGGGTGTAGAGCGTGGTACGACCACTTACCTGAGTAAAATCCCGTTTCAAATCCCATTTCAATATACTTACTCGCAGAGTAAGCGAGTAAGGTGAAAAAGTACTGTAAGTGAGTGTAGTACATACAGTACAAAAGGGTTAAATGATTAAGTAAATAACTAAATATGAGCGTGAGCAAGCTAACTAAAAATAAGTGCCCCTATAGGTAAGTAAGCAAGGTCTGGTGTATGTGAGCATATGAGCAAGAAAAACAAGCAGGTAAATAACAAAGTAACTAAGCAACTGAAGGGCAGTGAAGGGAAAAGAAGGATAGAAGCAAGCAAGCAAGATGGAAGGAAGCCTTAAAGAAAAAAGAAGGGGACTGAGGGAGAGAAGGAAGGAAGTAAGGATTCAAGTATTATATAGAATATGAGGAACGAATAAAGTAAGAAAGGAAGGAAGGAAGGAGGAGGAGAGGGGGAAAAGGAAAAAAAGGTGAAAGGAAGGAAGGGAATAGGAAATAAGAAATGAAGAATAAGGGAAGAACAGGAACAGGAACAAGCAATTAAGCACTGTATGTTAAGTAAATGGAAAGAAGGATTGAAGTGTAAATAAATGAGAAGTTAAAGCAAGCTATAGTAAGTAAACAAGTGCACCTATAGGTAAGTAAGTAAGACCTGATTTAAGTAAGCACATAAGCAGGAAAACGAGCAGGTAATGCATAAAGAAATCAAGCAACTGCGTGGAGGTGAAAAGAAGGGAAAAAAAGAAAGACTTAAAGAAAAAAGAAATAAGAAGTGAAAGGAAGGAAGGAAGGGATGAGGGAGGAAGAAAGGAAGGAAACTTTCAAGCATTTAGGAATATAAGGAATGAAGGAAGAGAGGAAATAAGAAATGAAGATAGCAAGGAAAGAATGAGGGAAGGACAGGAACGAGCATGCAATTAAGTATGTACAGTAAGTAAGTTAAGAGAAGGGATGGAAGGAAGGAATGGCAGGTATGGTAGAATGTAAATAAATGTTTCCATTTACAAAGTTAAATTAACAAGTAAATAAATAAGTAAAGAAAGGATGAAAGGGGGAGAAAGGAAGAAAGGAAGGATGAGAAGGAGGAAGGAAATGAGGAAGGAAGGGACAGAGAGAGAGGGGCAAGTAAGGAAGGAACATAGGAAGGAAAGAAGAAGAGGAGGAAGCATGCATTTGTTTATGGAAGTATGTAATACATTTAGGAAGGAAAGCAGGAAGGAAAGAAGGAAGCATGCAAGTATGTAAAAGTTTAAGTAGGGAAGATAAAGAGGAAGGTTGGAACCATATAAATATGTGAGAATGTAAATAAGTAAGTAAATATAAGTAAGGAAAGAATAAACGGAAGGATGAAAGGACGGCAGGAAACATGCAAGTATTTGGGAATGTGAGTGTGTGAGAAAATTAGTAAGTACAAGAAGAGTGCTGAAACTGAGTAAATGAGTAATTAAATACATTAATAAGTAAGTAGGCAATTAAGAAAGAAATAGAAAGACAGAAAGAAAGAAAGTTGGATAGCTAGTAGACGCGGGATTAAATTGTAATGTTTGTTCATGCTTTACTCAATTTAAGCTCTCAGTTTGCCAATTTAAGTTCTCGAACTGATAATTACGCTCACGTTTTGCTTGAATAGTGTCTCATCTAAATAAAATGCGCCCACAATTAAACAGATAAACAGAATTTAATGAAAAAGTCACTTTGTGTGCATGCATCGTGTTTTGTCAACCTGATTAATCATAATAATATGCACTGATTTAGACAGTAACGAGGCGAAATAACCCAGTGCGCGCTGAACGAGCTGCTCCTCATCAGGTCTGAGGTCGAGGGCCGTGATTTTGCAGCAATCCGGTCCAGCTGTCTCAGTAATCCCGCACACAAAGAACGTGGCTTGTTTGTTTCTTACATTTAGCGTGATGGCGACTGGACCACTGTCACTACAAGAGCGCTTTGTTGCTGGAGTTGAAACCTATACCGCTCGAACACCGTAGGGCTTGTCATTTTGACAGCTACAGTAAGAGAACAGGGCACAGAGAAAGAGGCAAAGAAGAAGAAGAAGAAGAAGAAGAAGAAGAAGAAGAAGAAGAAGAAGACAGCCTCCAGGACCCACACCAGTATTAATGCATTACTCAGAATGATCCTAAATGATATACTTGCAGCCTCTTAAAGTAAACTTGCATTGATTTCTTACGGTGAAATATGGTGGCAGGCTCTCATCTCCTAATCTGCTATATAAATCACACTCCTTCCCTCTGCTCTTTCGGAGACATGGTGTTCCTGCAAGTCAGGAAGCTTCTGAATGTACAGTAATTACCCCAGCACTAAGCTTCAAACCACTCATCAGTGCCCTATTGTGAGCACTTCTAAAAAAGTGACATAAAAATACAGCTACATGTTTTAGGACACTTTTCTTCGGAGTATAAAAGTGCAGCTTTACTTACTGAGCAGTGAGCAGTGTCTTTTTATTTATTTATTTATTTATTTCCCTGCAGCAGCAGCAGCAGCTTGTCAGGAGTAACCCTGATATTTCTTCCACCTGCGAAACACATACGCTGGATACGCGCGAGGTGACCGCACCACGTGACCCTCCAGATGCTGCTGAGGAACGGCGAGTGAAAAGTTCCAGAGAACCACAGATTAGCAGATTGTGGAACAGTGGCATCCAGTCTGACTCACGCATAACATCAGATCCAGACAGAGAGACGTGGAAGTGAGGATCGTTACGCAAATATCCTCACCCCCAGTTCCACCTTCTGCTAAAGCACGACTGGTGAAGAAAGATATTTATTTAGAGAGCTGTAGCGTCTCCTGCCTTTAAGCCCCTGGAAGAATGTCTTGGCATACTCGAGGAAAACATCATCTTATTTATTTATTTATTTATTTATTTATTTATTTGTTTGTTTATTTAAATCTAAATCTTGTTCGGAGCTATAAGCTACACAAATCTGTCTGATCACACTGAGGTTCTATTTAATGTATCAAATCTATAGTTATAAAAAAACAGTTCCATCTAAACAAATTAATGTTTGCATTTTTCCTCAATGAGGTATCTATCTATCTATCTATCTATCTATCTATCTATCTATCTATCTATCTATCTATCTATCTATCAACTTTCCTGTTATTTTGTTGTGATATATTTATGCAATTATCCTGATATATTATTCTATTAGATCTATCACTGCCTTTTTTTTTCTCTTTCAAATATGTTATATTTTTATTTATTTAGTTTTTTCCCCAACTAGGTGTGACTTTTTTTTTCTAGTTTATGCTTGTCTATCTATCTATCTATCTATCTATCTATCTATCTATCTTGGATTTTTTCCTTTCAATTTTGTCTTTTTTTTGTTTTTGTTTGTTTGTTTTGTTTAGTTTAAAGAATAATGATCAGATTTAAAATCACAGACTATTTATTTATTTATTATTTATTTATTTGTTCCTAAACTTTGATTGACTTTATCCAGACACATAATCTTATTAGAAATAAACTTGTATTTGTTTGTTATTTCTTTAAGCCTGACTTCAAGATTAATGCTTTTTTTAATTAATACCTTACTCATTTTTTTTATAAACCAACTCTGACTTTATAAGCATTTGTTTGTTTGTTTGTTTGTTTGTTTATTCACCTACCCATTTTTCTGCAGGTATGTGCGAACTTATGATCAAAAATAATTTATCAGGTTCGACATCACAGAAATGTGTTCATTCTTATTTCATACTGATATATTTAAGAATTCATTTGATTATTTATTTTTGTTTGTTTGTCAGTTTACTTCTTTGTTTTATTTGATTGATTGACTGATTGATTAATTCACTCAGTTACTGAGCTGTAAAATTTTGTTCTGTCTGATAATCTTATAATATATATATATATATATATATATATATATATATATATATATATATATATTTTTTAAACCATGTCTCCAGCACTGTAATATGGAATCATTCCATTCCTCCTTGAGTTTGTTCACACAGATTCAGGTCCGGTTTAGGATTTCGGTGTAAACCCACACACCCGAGGGCAACACGCTTCCCATCTGAGATGTTCTGTAACCCGGGAACACGAGCGCGTGAGATCTCTCTGTCCAAAACCACAATCTGTTCAAACCGCCGCTGTGAATTTAGACCTCATGGGTGGGACGGAAGCGGAGACGGCAGCGTTCTTCATCACGCTGAGGCGAAAGAGCAGCGGGGAACTGCGGAGGCGCTCCGACCGTTTCCGAGGGAATGCTGCATTATTCTGTTTGTGGTAATAAATGTATGTTAAAACAATCCATTTCAAAAAGAGCCCTGCATTATTGATATGGATTGAGCGAAGCCTCCAGCATGGATATCATAAAAGACTCATCTAAATTCACGGGCCCCTGTCGCCATAATGTACACACACCCACATACACTCTTTCTCTCTCTCTCTCTCATGCACACACAGCTATTTTAATACACTTTATTTCGCCTTTATTTGATATACATCTCTTATTTCCTATTCATACGAGGAGTCGAGGGGAGAATTGACGATTGAACGCCCGTGTTGAATTTCAAAGCGAAGGAATAAAACATTCACCTATGAGGTTATGGGAAAGTGAAGATGTCTGAGAGAGAGAGAGAGAGAGAGAGAGAGAGAGAGAGAGAGAAAGAGAGAGAGAGAGAGAGAGAGTAGTAGTTCTGATATGGCTACATGTGCAAAGTTAAATATGCGACTTTGCTCTTCTCTTTATTATCCCCGGAGGCTCGGTGCCATCTTTCTTCACGTAGGTCACATAAAACACGCTTAAAATATAATCAAAAGATGGAAAGAGCACCAGGACCCATGTTCATGTGAATAATGCATTACGCTGGAACTACAGGATTCTCTCTAAAAACCCTAACGTTCAGTTTATTGAAATAGTTGGAGAGCGTGGAGATTTTTAAGAGCTGAACTAAGAACTAAAAGTCATGTTGTGGTGTCGAGTGTCAAACCGGACACCTTTCCAATTAAGATGTCATCGGCAGGTAAGATGGAGAAAAACTCCTGAAGAGCTGGCTAGCGGGCTCTCTTAAGGGATTGGACATCTTTGTAAACAGATAGACAGATAGATAAATTGATCCAGAAGGAAATTCCAAGTGGCGTCTGGCATGTACAGTAGTTGTGCAGCACACAGTGCAGCTATGATGTAACTGGAAAACATTACATCTTGAATGAGGTCACAAGAGACAAAACAAAGCATGATGAGATGGAGAGTTTCTACGTGTCTGGCCACTTCAGGCAAGACCACCACTTAGCAACATGCACAAGTTTTAGAAATATATTCGCAGATTTGCCCTTTCTGTGTTTTCATGCTGATCCATAATAATATGCAAAATAACTGTTTAGCTGGTTAATATATATGTGTGTCCAAGTTCTACAAAACATGTGCTCATGCATTCTGGCATTTATGGACTATGCAATTTACTCATATTTCCCCTCTTATGGTGTCATAAAGGAAGGAAAATCCAACCAATCCAAAGGGAGGAAAGTTAAAGTGCAGGTTTCTAATCCAATTAGAAAGTATGTCCTCATAATGTATCCAGTTAGAAAGTAGGTTCTCAAACACACACACACACACACACACTTAGGTTTTTGACTCTTTATCTCTAATTAACACACTCGGATAGGATATGTTTTGTTGAAAGGAATACCTGAAGAACACTGAAGAACACCATGTACTAAATAAAATGAGGCCTAAATAAGGACAATCGGCATAAATGAGATAATAATATAATAATAATTTATTTAGAATAAGCTCCACACCCTAACTGAACTAAGGAACACGCACAAAATGATATTATTACAAAATAATTATTTGGTAAATCTTCAGCTTTTTATATATAAAACAAAACAAAAATATAAGTTTTATGTTCACACTGTGCAGTGTTTAATCAGTTTAGTTTTTCTAGCATACAAATAGTTAATTAATTAAGTTGATTGTTGGTTTTTACAACATACTGATTGCTGAATTATTTTAACACAGAATTATTATTACTATCATTTTTAATACATGCCAAATTACATTTAATTGATTTTGAGAAATAAGTTTTCAAAAAATCGACAAAACTTTTTGGCGCCTGGCCATGGGGTGTCAAAACTTTAGCAAATTGTGACTTATTTTGGACAACGATTATGTTTTTTTTTCCTTTCTTTTTTAGGTTTTGGTCACTGGAGGGTGACCTCGATCTGATAATGCAGCTTGAAACGAGGCTTTTGTACAAGATGAAGTGTTTTTTATCCTCAAACATCACAGGTTCAATAAAGCAAGGAACGACCTCGGGCTGGTGGAGGTTATCGGTAGCTGTTTAACCCTTCTCTCTGCGTGTGTGTGTGTGTGTGTGTGTGTGTGTGTGTGTGTGTGTGTGTCTGTGTGTCTGTGTGTCTGTGTGTGTGCATGGCTTGTAAAAAGACAGTTACAGTAATAGACGCTGTGCAGTGAGAAGATTCCCTCTAGCCGTGGCGTGATGAAGAAAACCTCCTGACCTGCTGTCTGTCTCGCTCACACTTCTCCAGTCATTTCAGACCTTTTTCCCATCACTAGTGTTATGTACACTGACATTCTTGCTAACGCGCTCACGCTAGCGGCTAGTCGCCTAAATGAACACACCCTACACGGTGGCCTGATTGAGCTAGCTAAATGACCAGAGGTGTGCTGCTAATTCCGGCATAGCTGAGAGGCGTTAGAGTTAGCAGCTGGTCTTGTGCAGCTGACTTGATGAGTGATTACTGGCATAATTAATGTGACGCGACCCGGTCGGCCAGCGCCCCTCCCTGTACTGTCAGGCTGGATGAAGGGAAGGAAGGATGACACGGTTTAACCTCGCTTGTTCAGGTCTCGACAGACAAACACCAGTCTCCCCAGGGCACCGGGCAGCCACTCAGCAAAAACCAACAGGAACGACATGAGTACTGCTTAAAATTTAATCACGAGAGAAAGAGAGAGAGAGAGAGAGAGAGAGAGAGAGAGAGAGAGAGAGAGAGAGAGAGAGAGAAAGAGAGAGAGAGTGTGTAAATCATTTATGACCACTGTTTTACACTTTTACTTTATATAAAAAATAAAGTTAGAGACAGTTAAAGAAAAAAATATTATCTAGTGAGTAAATATCTAAGTAACTAAGTAACTTGAGTTAACTTTAACAAACCATCAACTAAAAAACAACACAAAAACAACCAAAAATTTAGAAACAAAGTAAAACTCAACAAATCTAAGGAAAAAAATATATATCATATAATAAAATATATTAAAAACCTAATTAGCCAACCAAATAAAATACATATAACCAACTAATAAAACAACAAATTAACAAAATAATTAACCAAACCAACAACTAATAAATCAATTCATTTACAAATTAGTCAACCAATTTACCAACTAATTTTCCAACTAATTAGCCAAATAACCAACCAACCAATTGACCAAACAAGTATCCAAAACAACAACTAATAAAACAACTAACCTACCAACAAATTAACCAACCAACCAATGAACCCATTTATTTAACAACTTAACTGCTAACCAACCAACTAATTATACCAACTAATTAATCAATCAAAACTACCCAGTCAAACAGCAAACCGCCCAACTAATTAACCAACCATCTGACCACTCAACCAAACAATTAACCAATCAATCAATAACCTGCCGAAAAATTATCCAAACAACTAACAACCCAATCATGCGCACCATAAATTGTGACCTATACTATACTATAAGCTCCAAGCAGAGCCGGATAAAGCCTGATATATAACATTTACACACCAGTTAATAAATAAATAATCATCCATGCTAACAGTAGGACAATTGTGCCAGGTATATTTAAAGCACACGGTCTATTTAAAGTGACACAGCAAGTCCACTAGAGTGTGAATCAGGGGGAACGCGGGGAGAGAGAAGTGCTTTGTCTCGCATCACCAGAACATCCCAGCGCTCCCAGCCTACCTGAAAGCAAAGTTTGTGTTGAATTCCCCTCGTCGAGGTGCTTTTAGTGGTAATTGCTTTAACATTTGTTCCAGGTCAAGTAGTTAAGTGTGAATAATGACGTGTCAAAGCCGTACTGTAACGGCATCAATAGAGCAATTACCACTTAGCCAGGCATTATTAAGACACAAAAGCACATTATCCTCTGTGCAGCATATAATAACAGAGAAATTGGGTCATGAAATGCAATGCAGCTGTCTGTGATTGGGCCAGGTAAACGCAGCCAAAAGGTGGGCTCGGGAAATTATTCCCACTGTGTTAAGAAAGAAAACACACACAAAAACATATTCATGCACTCCAGCTTCAACTGGATACAGACTCAATGTTTTCATTGCCAAAATCCCGATCCAGAACGATCCGGCATCTCCAACTTATAATAAAAGTCCTTCGAGTTCTTTTTTTAAACAGATTTTCATTGGCTCGCAGAAATAGCCCGCCATTTTTTTATTTTTTTTTTAACTTCATGAAATTGAAATGGATCTTGACTTCCTGACTTTCTTTCTGTGTTCATAATTAACTGACACCAGCTTCAAGCTAGACCCTTAAGCGTGAGACTCGGGCCTGAACAAAACCGACAATGATTCAAGTCTTATTAGAAACCTGCTTCGATATCATTTCCTTTTTTTTTTTTTTCCCTTTTGCTCCCTTTTTTCTTGACCTTGAAGAAGCTGGAGATAATTAACAATGAGGATATGAAAATTAATCTTGCCGGGCGAGCGGCCTGCTCTGTAGTGTAGGTGGTGTGAACGCTGCCCGTGTATTCATTTCAAAAAATATATATAATTAATATCTTTTTTTTCCCTTCTCCTTCCTCTGTTTCTTGTCTCTGACGAGAAGGACCTCATAGGGCTAGCTGATGGAGCACGACGGAAGGGAATCAGCGGTGGGGAGTTGAGATAATTGAGGAGGAATTGCTTTCTCTGTGACAATGAAACTTTGTTCTTTACAGTTAAAGGTTCGACACAATTCCTGTAGTTTCGTGTAGGTTCTTTAAATAGTGCCGAGAGCGCCGCCGGTTTTTCGGTATGCTGCTTGCGTAGGAGCTGGTGGCTGCGCTTGATCTCGAGAGATCAGGGGAGAGATCCTGCAGGAAACTTAGATGGGGTTTAAACATCTCGACGCTTATAAGAACATTTAGGTCAAATGATCTGAAATGAAATGCTTAGGAATGTGTTTTGTCATGAATATGATTTGCAAGTTGAAAAAAGAAAAACGAAAAAAAAAGAATAATAATAAGAAGAGGACAAAATTCACAGCTTGAGGTTTATATCGACCATCCTACTGCTGCGTCTTTTTGTAAAATAGGAAGGACAAAAAATCTTTATTTTGGTCATTCTGCTAAATAAATGAATCCGCCAACCTTGGTTATTTTTTCATCCTTTTACTGTTTTTTTTTTCTGCCCCCACACAAGGCGTCGGCTTCACTCCCTCAGCTAAACGGCTAACAGAAAAAACACACCGTCGTCTCATTAGCAATATTAATCAGTTCGTTATAACTCCATTGCGCTTTTATCTTGTGATGAATGTGCCTCTATGAGCTTAATCATCTCGTACAGGAGCCAAGCCAAACACCGGCGTAAAGGCGTCAAGACGAGGCCCTGGAGCTAAATGAAATAAGCCACGTACGGGACAGCGGCAAGATACAGAAGTGTATTCGTAACCCTTAGAGGCTGTCTCTCGGATGGAGATAAAAGAGTCTTGGATATCGTTTTAATTTAGATAAATGTCGACAAAAAGATGTTTCGGAGTGATGTCTCTATTTCGGGTATGTTAAATCAACTTTCCTGGATTGTTTGGGGTTTGTTTGAATAGCTGTCTTGTGATGGTTACTACAGTATATGTGAGTATGCGCGTTTGTGTGTGTGTGTTTCTTCAATTAAGTAAAATCTAAATGAAGCAAGACGTGTACAATATCAGCAACATTACACATTCCTATTCCAGTTCCACTGTACTCTCAGTGTTAGAGCGATTAGAATCAAGTTTCGTATAATGTCAGACCTTTTATAAAGATCATGATGTGACTGATTTACAGATTCAGATTGTTATTTTTAATAAAACATGCTCCTCTAGAATAATAATCCCTCCTTCAATGATGAGATGCAGAGAAGATACAAGTGTTTTATTCCTCTTGCACCACATCACCACTGCATACGACATTCAATACGGCATGACATGCCGTCTGGCATAAGAACCGGGACGAAGACGTCCCCTCGATCATCTCAGTCTTTGGGTTAATGAATGTTACCGAGTCCTTAACCACAAGTACAGGGATATTATTTTTAAACATTCTGTAGGTTGCTATGATACCTGATTATCTACAGTATGATATCTAGCAAGTGGAAATATCTTCAATCGAATCAAATTAACCAGAATTGTCTTAATATATCATTACAACAAACCAATTATAAGATCATTAAGCTTATTTTTTAGAAAAATCATACTGGTTTTTAGTTTAAGCATTTATTTCTTCAAAGAAGCTAAATTCTACGCGAATAGAACAAGACATTTACATTTTTAAAAAATGAATACAATTTGTCTATTAATAAGCTTAATGATCTTATATTTGGTTTGTTGTAATGATATATTACGACGATTCTGGCTAATTTTATTTGATTCAAGATATTTTCTCTTGCTAAGATATCATGTGGAAATAAATGTAGACTTTTGTAAATTTGTGTGTGTTTCCACTTGACTCGAGCTCCCCATTTTCACTTCGCTAACATCAACCAAAATCAGTTAATCAATAAAGATTAAAAAAAAAAATCACAAAACATTAGGAGAGACATGCCTCCATCCTTATTTCTATTCTTCTTTATTCTCTTCTTTCCTTTTTCCATTCTTTTCTTTTTTCTCCCATTTCCACCTTTTAATTAATCTTTCTATACTTTTATTTTGTTCCATTTATTTATTTTCTTCTATCCTTCTTAAATTTCTTACTTTCCTTCTTCTCTTTTGTCTTTTAGCAAGATCATAAGATAGATAGATAAATAGATAGATTACCTCGTAAAAAATAAGGAGAGACATGTTTCCATTCTGCAAACAAATAAGCAAACAAAACAAAACAACAACAGCAACAACTTCAACAATAATAATAATAATAAAATTATAATAATAAACATAAAATAAATGTGAACAAAAAAGAACAAATACACACAACAATAGACACACACACACACACACACACACACACACACACACACACACACACACACACACACACACACACACACACCTAACAAGGACGCTCGGCGAAATATTTTGCTTTAAGAGGGTTATGCGCGGCATTTCACGACTGTTGCTAGGGTGAAAGTGAGATTTGATGGACAGACAGAAAGCAGCAGCCGATTGGCTCCAGGACTGCTGAGGGCGGGGCCACACATTGCGCAAAAAATAATAAGCACAAGACAAATAATGCCAAATAAATCGCAAAAAGTTCAACAAGCTTTGTCTTAATCTCTAAAATTGCGCTTTCTCTATATGGTATTTATATTTTTCTCTTTATGAAAAACAACAAAAAAA
Source organism: Clarias macrocephalus (assembly GCA_011419295.1). NCBI lineage: Eukaryota > Metazoa > Chordata > Actinopteri > Siluriformes > Clariidae > Clarias > Clarias macrocephalus. Next base: position 32,047 of record JAAGKR010000996.1, on the reverse strand, counting down.
CAGTTTTGTAAAGCTGGAAAAAAAAACGATCCTCGTATAAATCTGACTGTAACTAAAGAACACACACACACACACACACACACACACACACACACACACACACACACACACACACACACAGTACAGCTTGTACTCTTCTTGTACTCTTCATGTCCATCTGACCCACTTCTCCTCCTTTCTGTTTGTTTGTTGGTGTTTTTTCGGCGTAACTGATTTTCCATGCAGCGCTTATTAATTAATATGGCATGTGTGGCGCTGCGGCGCTGGAGTCGGGGCCCCCGGCACAGGGGGTCCAATCAGCCACGATGAAAGGGACAGAGCGAGGAGAGAGAGAGAGAGAGAGAGAGAGAGAGAGAGAGAGAGAAAACCAGATGGAAGAAGTTTCTCTATTAAAATTGTAAATCTCTTTAAAGTCTGAGTTTTAGCTGAGACACCACATTCAAAATGGAACAAGGGCAGTGTGTGTGTGTGTGTGTGTGTGTGTGTGTGTGTGTGTGTGTGTGTGTGTGTGTGTGGTATCATTATGATAAATAAAGAGAGAGAATTAAAAAAAAACACACAACAAAGTCATTAAAACACAGCAAACTGAAGTGAAGTTGCACTGATGATGATCCCGTGTCTCACCTTCTGTTCCTTCATTCTATTCATCTTTCCAACTACAGAACTTTACAATTTTTTTTCTTTGCTTAGTTCCTTTTTTGTTTTCTGATATCCTTCCACTTTTCCTTTTGCCTTCCCACCACTACTTTTCTTTTCTCCAACCTTTGTTCAGGGGTTTTACTTTTAATTTCTCACTTTCTCTCTTTCATACTGTTCTTCATTCCTGATTTGTTTCTTTCTTTGCACTCAATCTTTTCTTTCTCTCTTTCTTTTCTGTCCCTCTTTTATCCCGTATATTTATTTCTTCTTTTCCTGATGTCTCATTCCTTTCTTCCTTTTGTACACTATTTTAAAAAATAATTGTATTCCTTCTTTTGTTCAAGTTTCTTTCCTTCTATGCCTTTTTTATCCTCAATTTCGTGTTTTTCATTATTGTTCGTATTTGTACTGTACATCTTTCCCCTGTAAATTTTTCTCCCTTTCCCTCCTTTCATCTATGCTTTCCCTACCTTTCTTCCCTCCTTTATTTCTTTTTTCTCCTCCTCTCATCATTCAATCTTCCCTTGATTTGCCCTTTTTCTCCTTCTTTATTTTCTCATTTCCTTTATTTCTCATATTCTTTTTTTTTACTTTTTTCATTTTTGTTTCTTTCTTTCATTTATTCATTCCTCACTTTCCTTGCTTTCCTTTCTTTATCAGTTTCTTCCTTATTTCTTGCCTTCTATCTCCCTCTCTGACTTTAGTTTAACTTTTTCTCATTATTATTATTATTATTATTATTATTATTATTATGATGATGATGATGATGATGAACTCTCCCATGAAGTCTCAGTTTTTTACTCAACATGCGAAAATCATTTGTTTAAAATGTCTACCTGGCAAATCGCATTCGTATCGTGTGTGTGTGTGTGTTTGTGTGTGTGTGTGTGTGTACAGAATTGCATTCCTCTGCATTCATTCATCACAGTAATGTGAACTTGTGACACGGCCCATGATGGGTTCATCGAGCGCCAGGCCTGAGCACACAATTACCGCTGATTTGCTCATCTGGAACCGCAAACACAATCGAAAATAATGACTCTCTGCATCCCGCGTATTTGCATAATAACAATATCACTACCTTAAATGAGTCGCTGGAGAAACTATTTTTCTTTCTTTCCCTGATAATGACACTGTTTGTGTGTGTGCATGTGTGTGTCTGTGTGTGTGTGTGTGGGTTCGTTTCCTCATTTGTGTGTTTGTGTATTTGTGCGAGTGCTGGCTGAGATGAACTACTGAGAGAAATAAACAAACACAATACGCAGACACAACAACGGCATAACAAGACACAATTAAACACGGAGAAGAAGAAGAAGAAGAAGAAGAAAAGCCTGTTGGACTATGTTAAGGACATGTCCGCTACATGTCTGTGTGTGTGTGCGTGTGCGTGTCCTTCCCGCTAGTGTATGTCCCACTTGTACAGTAGGAGGCAGTGATGGGAGACAGGTGAAGTGACAGAACATGCAGGATCATAGGTGTGAGAAATATATTCATGGACCGCAGCCAGTCTGTGTGTGTGTGTGTGTGTGTGTGTGTGTGTGTGTGTGTGTGTGTGTGTGTGTGTGTGTGGTGATGGATGAGCTAGCCAGACTCCTGGACAGGTAATACAGCACTCTGGGAAACAGATAAATAAAAAAAATAAAATAAATAAACGAGGGAAGCACATCAATGACGGGACAAGGGGAAGCGTGTGAATGTCCAGGGGAAGACACTCGAGCGTTAAGGCTGTGCACGACACTATCGCTCGGTCCACACAACACTTTTTCACACACACACACACACACACACACACACACACACACACACACATACACACACACACACACACACACACACACACACACACTCGCAGACACAGACCCCGCACTGGGAGTCCTTTATCCAGAATGAAAGAATAAAACACTATAGTGAAGAAATAAATAAAACAAGGCCCGTGCGGTGCTTTCCAGACATGTCGATATTTCTCTGTCATTCTGTACGCTCTACGTCCTCCTGAAGACGACTACGAGCCTCATCGATATTTGATACTGACCTGCAAGGCGTTTCTACAAATAACTGCGGTGTGATGGATGTTAAAAGTGGATCTGCTCGTGTAAAATGAAGCAAAGTTTACACTCAGAAAAGAAAGAGAAAGAGTTAGGGAGGAAAAAAAAAAGTTTCTTCAACTCCGTCTAGCCGAGTTTTCTGCTCTGTGATAAATTTATGAAAAGTTTCTCTCTTGGTGAAAGCCATTCAAGAACGATCCTTTCTCATCAGTCTGTCTGTCTAAATATAGATTTTTTGTTTAAGCCCACTTGTTCCCCAGGTTAGTTATGTCCAAATGCTCTCTCACTAGCTAGCTCACATCACAAACTTGAAGAAAAGCTCTTATACCTGGCGTCGCCCTGGAATTCCACTCACAGATCTTCCTTACACTCACACTCACTCTACATGTACTCTATTTCTGTTAAGGTTAATTGTGTCACTTACTGTATGTACCAGTAGATTGGTTAAAGGTCCCATATTCTACTATTCTTTCACAGGTTAACACAAGTCTCATTGGCCCGGTAAAGCATGTTAGTGTTAATACCCCAGCCTAATTACCCCTCGGACAATGCGCATGTTGCATACCTTGATTTCCCGCTGTCTCACTCCTCCTTCAGATGCGCTGTTTCGGTGTCTATGCGAATGAGCTCCCGCTGAGCCACGCCAACCAGAGAACAGCAGAGCTGAGCAGAACTGGAAGAGAGGGGAGGATCTTCTTATATGAAGTCGCAGAATCTAATTGCTGGTTTAAACCCTGGAAGAGACAAAAAAAAAAAAAAAAGGAAAATGTCTAAATGTCTAATGTGTAAATGTGACTAAAAAAATTATTTTTGCATTATCACTTGAAATCTCTTAAAATATCTCAAATTCTAATTTTATTTGTCACATACACAGTCATACACAGTACGATATGCAGTGAAATGCTTAAACGACCACCCGTGACCGTAAAATAAAAGATTATTAACAGGAAACAAAAATGAATAAAAATAAAAATAAATAAAATAGAAAACACATTTAGCTAAGCAAGAATAATATATCTATAGAATACAAAATATACAATATAAAAAAAATATAAGAAAAAAAAAACATAAGAACGATAGCTGTACAAATATGGAGAAGAAATGATCCTGTACAAATATAGAAAAATATAGAAATATATATCAATTTTAGTGTGGGAAATGTCCGGGGGAGGGTGTGCAAATATGCATGAAAGTGACTTATTTAAAGTGACTTATGTGCAACCGATCAAGGAAATGCAATAGAAGTATGTAAATATCGAGGTGTAGGACTCTGTATACTCCCCCCGGCCCAAAGGGAACCTACGCAATATTGGGTTTAATGGTTTGTGTTGTAATAACATTATGGCTTTATGACTTTATATAATTAATTATGGCATTATGGCTTTATATAATGATCTAGTTCTCTGAGGACACATTCAGAAAAAAAATCAATGTCTGAATCTAAATAAATGGCAAGTTAAAAAATATATATAATCATAGTGATAATTAAAAAATAATAATGATAATAATAATAAATCTGCAGAGTTATGCGAAGGAAACACTGTGGAACATCACACAACCATCGCCTCAGCATTAAAGTGCAGCCAGGACAGGCGCTCGGTGATCTTTGATGACGGTTAGGATAGGAAAATAAGCTACAAGATACTGTACAACATATAGTCCTGATCAAACAAGAAGAATTCCATGAGCTCTGAAACTTGCACTTGATAAAAGTTGGGAAAGGTAACCAAGTACTACTTTACTATCGTATTTAAGCACATCTTTACATTACTTGAGTGGGTTTATTTATTGATCCATTTTAACTTCACTTCACTCCATCCTACATCCTACATCCTACAAATACCTGCTGGTTATTACTTTTTTTTTATAGAATTGTATTACATATCCAGAGCAGTATGTAGTATTTGAAGTGTTAATATCGCTACCTGTTGAATATAATGCATAACTGCTTGATTTGCCTTCCCTCTGGGAAATGCCTAATTATGTAGCAGGTGGTTTGAGATCAGAAATGGAGATGGTTGCAGACAGCGATGAGACAGCAGGTGTACAGTTGGAAAAAGCAGAGACAAAGAGAACAAAAGAGAGAGAGAGAGAGAGAGAGAGAGAGAGAGAGAGAGAGAGAGAGAGAGAGAGAAAGAGAGAGACTGTTTTGACTCTTTTACTATGACTTCAAAGCTACTATAAGTTCAATACTTAAATAAATCGTTACAATATCACTTGTTATAAATCGTAAAAAAATTTTTTAAATAAATTGTAAATTTTACGTTAAGAAAATGGCAGCTGTGGTTGCCAGAATTTTACAGTAAAAAATACGGTAGCAACATTTTTGGTTGTATGGGATTACACCCATTATACTGTATATTTTATGGAATTTTTTATTTATTTATGTTTTTTTTTTTTAGCCTGGCCAGGAATTGAACCCAGACCCTGGAGGTGCAAGGCAACAGTGCAAGAAAAAAACAATTAAAATCTATAAATATACAGAATAATTAGTGCAATCCCTTTACAACCAAAAACATTACTACTATATTTTTTACTGTAAACTTCTGGCAACCACAGTTGCTGTTTTTTTACTGTAAAATTTATGGTTTATTTTTAACAGTGCAATAACAGTCCTACTGTATTTTTTATTTAATACTTAAGTAAATTTAAAGGTCATTACTTTGTACTTTTACTAAAGTTAAAAAGAACATCTACTTTTACTTGAGTCAGATGTTAACTAGAATGTTTCACCATGTACAGGATTTGTGTAGTTGTGTAGTTTCTCTGAAACTTTAGTGTGTATTTTAGATCAGAATTGGTACTAAGTTCTAAAGTTTAAAATGTGTTTAAACTACATTAGACTACAGTACGGCCGAATGGTTGAATCTGATTGGTCAGAAGGTGTGTGCTATATTCTTATACTACTGCAGATAGTTCCAGCTGCAATGTGTTATGAACCATAAGTTAATATTAACCCTCTCGTTCATGATGAGTGATTCACTAATGAACAATTAAGGGAATATTCATTAACATTCAACATTTCAAATTCAACATTTTGACTTTAAAGCTGTAAATTATTAATTACATGCAGAGCTGTTTTTTTTTTCACCCTCCAAATGCTCTGAATGCCAATAGACAGTTATGTTATTTTGAAAATCTAATTAAATAGAAAAGTTTCACACCAAGGCTAAAAAGCTGAAGTTTGAGCCATTAAGCGACACCCACTTGAACGTGAAGGCTATTCAGACCTAAATGTTTTGCAAATCGTGGGACGGTACTTTCACTCTGATTCATACATTCGCGACTATCCGTTCAAAAAGCGACCTAGAAACAAAGTTTTCAACACAAGCTGTATTCAACACAATTTCATTTCACTTCATAAGAAATAAGCATTCACATTGAAACGCACTTTAACTTTCATTTGCATTAACGCACTGAAAATTGAAAGAGAGAAAGAAAAACAGAGGAGAAAAAATATATCAGACAGTCCTTCTGGACTGGAGATTTAAAGAACAAAGAAAAGAATATCTTTCCCGATCAAGTATAAGATCAACTTTATCACAAGCAAGTCTGCAATGTATTGCTCCTTATTCAGTTTTGTTGTTGTTATTATTATTATTACTGTAAATCTGGTTTGCACTGATATGACTTTCTGCAGTAAGAGCTGATACACACGGACTTATCGGAGACACACCACATCATCTTAATCCTAATAATTACAAGATTTAAAATGTAAAAAGGTGTTGTTTAACAAAGTAAAGCCTACTGTATAATTGCCATTTATAACACACAATGAGCTGCAATGTTTATCAGCCTAGCAAAGTCTTTTGGAGTTTATGGTCTCTGTAGTATTTTTAAACCAAACCAGAGAGAGAGAGAAAAAAAAAACAGATCAGAGAACAGCAATTTATCTCAGTTATAATGTCCTGCAGAACAGGAAGCTGCTTGTCTCTTGGACATTTCACAAACTTATATGCAATAAACTCTTCAGACATGCAACTTTTCATCTACTTAGTTATAGGTTAGTGGCGGCTCAATCGATTAAGAGGTTACTGGGTTACTGTATTCATTTAATATAACACTGCGGCATGTTGTTAGTTACTTTTAAATGAATTAGACAAAGACGCGAGTCTTTCACAGGCTAGAACTAAATAAACTATTCAAGGAGTTAGGACCCTTGAAAATGAACAAGAAAGGTGTCCAGAGGGGATCAAAATGAAGAATATCCCTCAGATCCTGATCCAGAACATTATTTAGCGAAGAAAACAAAACCGTTAGTAGAAAGCTACAAAACATTAAAATTATTTACAGAATATTCACTTAGTTTACAGGAGTTGAATGTGTAATTTCTAATATTTCACTGCTATACAGAGTAATCTGATGTTCTTTCATCGCAGACTGAGATAAATCCACGTTATTGAGGATTAAAGCACACACACACACACATACGGTCTCCTCTTGAGTCTCACCTGTGTGCTGGGTGATGATCACTCAGTTCAATCTAAAGCTAGTGTTAAAGATGCTCGGGGATGTTCAGTGGACGCTTTTTTTTTTATGCTCTTGAACTCACTGATGGTCCTCTGTTCTCTTGGCTGAGCTCTGGCAGAGCGGGGACTGCCTGTTCAGCACTCGTTGTCAGCACTTGAGTTTCATGTCCTTTCACTTGTGCAGTGAGTTCACACACCTCTGCACACGGGGAGCTTCTCATTATGTTCCTGGTGCTGATGGGAGTCTGATTCTGGCTTCTGCCAGGGCATGAATGTTCTTTTAATAAAGATACAGTGCTGGACTTGACTATCTCTCAGAGGTAACTATGTCTGATACTGACAGACCTTGTTGGATCTTAATTTTTTCTTCTTTTTTTTTGGGGGGGGGAAGCAGGTTTTAGAAGTTGGTTAAACTTTTATGAATGGAGCTTTATCATGAAATAGCAACTCAGTGAACTTCCTGTTGGCCATTTTGTATGAATATGATTAACAACCTGATGATGTCATGCCATAACTCCTGCTGCACACCAGTTAGTTCCCACGACAGGCATTTTACGAGTGCTGATATAGGGCATAACAGCGCCGGAACGTTTAACTACATGCATCACTCGGCATCAGTTGCAGCATGTGTAAAAGTAGGTCTGTACGGTCTGCAGTACTGAGGAGAAAGCAGCTGTCTGCCAAAACCCACATTCACAACCAGTCACAGAAGCACTTTCAGCAAGAAAACACAAACATCTTAAACAACACGCTGTCATGTTGTTTGGAATCGCCTCTGAACCATCTGTGTTGTTCTGTTCATAACTAACGACAAGCTACAAAGCTAACTAGGTCCTAACACAAGGCTGAATCCCAAATCCTTCTCTAACCCCTGATCAAGGACATTACTTAGTCGAACAAAATACTGCACACCCTACATAGCGCAATAGCTTTCCATTCATTGCCATTTGGGTTTTAAGCCCAGAACCTGGACGTTCAAGGAGCTGATATTCTTAAGTGTAATAAGTGCAAATACATTATAAAGTAAATCTTGTAAGTTTCTCAGGAATTTAAAACGTCTTTCTAAAACTTAACTAGGGTTAATTGCACTAACTGTCGGCCGCCAGTTCTGCCAGTTCGCGGAAGGAAATGTGTGGGAGCAAAATAACGGGTTAAATAATAATTTAAAAAATCCTACGTAGTGCATTGCATTGTCTATACTATGAGCGCATCACAGACGTGTTGATATTCAGTACAACAGCACTTAGTTACATCCTTAACATTTGACCCTGGATGCCTTTTTTTCTAAATTCATCAGATTTTTAAGACTGTTGTATAAAATATATAAGACATAATTAAATGTCCTTTCATCAATATAAATATTCAAAAGGGAAGTTTCATCTCAATGACCAGCATTCCTGCGTCCTGTGGTCCAGTGCATGTGCAAATAATCAAATACTCACACGCACGCACACACACACACACACACACACACACACACAAAGACAGAAAGAGGAAAAAGGGAGAGAGAGAAAAAAAACAGAGAGAAAGAGAGCTAGCAGTCGAGTGTTAGCTCACAAAAGTCTATGATTACGATCGTGTCCAGAAGGCTGATTTCTTGCCGTGGTCGACTCGGTAAGCCGTGTCCAGTTGTCGGTGTGTTAATAAGCACGTCGGTGTTCCCTGTTGTTCGCTTCTATCTCTTTTACCCTGGGGGATTTCGAGTGCTAGCGAGATAAGAACTTCAAAGGCGCGGGAAAGGCGGCGAGCGGGTCATACTGGCGTTTAAGCGAGTGTTTCCGAGCACGTTTACCTGAGTCGACGCAAATGGCTCCGTTTGAAGTGTGGCTCGGCTTCTTAAGGAACAGATAACCTCCTAGTGTTCGGTAAAGCTTTTAAAGAACTAAAAGGCTATCGAGCGAAACACAGTGTTAATCCAAATTAGGCCCTGTGATGTCCAATGAAGAGTGAGCGGCGCTTTAATAAGTTCTGTCGTGGATGGAGCAGGTGACTCGGGATACGTCGGGTTTGACAACTCCGTCGTGTGTTGGTTGATCGGCGCTGCTTATTATGCGGCGTGCAAAAGGAGATTTATGGTAAGCTGGAAAAAAAAAAGAAAGAAAAAACGGGAACAAAGAATGACAACAGCCACCAATTATGCAGGAAAAAAGCAGAGAAAGAAAGAAAAAGCCACTTTGCCTGTGAGAGCAGCAGCCCTGCAGTTTGGGAGGTTATTTCTGACGCTTGGTGAGAAGCAGTGCTCTTAGGTAAATGACTCAAAATGTGCTTTAAAGGGCTTTTTTTTTTTTTTCAACGTCCTACGACAAGCTGTTAATGCTCACTGGGAAGGCCGTGAACTGCTTTCAGCTCATACAATAGCCTGATGAGATGCCAGCGAATGTTGCATGGAATGCCAAGGCCATTTTTCAAGTTTTGTGATTAGTATATGCTTCTGGGAAAAAAAAAAAAAAAATCTCTTCTATTGCGAGATGACTTCTTTCTTTTTTCTTCCACCAGTGCTTTATTTTCATTATTTCCCGATTTCGGGTACAAGCGACTGCGAGGAAAAAAAAAAAAAAAAAACCTTACTCGTCTGAGCAGAAACTTGGATTGAAATGGCTCAGGAAGATCAATTCACAGCAAAGGTAAAGGTATGAATAATTAATGAGTTGCTCATGAATATTAATGTTTGGTTTTAGGCTGGGGGTGTGGCTACTGGAGGTTTTGAAGCTCAAGGCAGAGAGAGAGAGAGAGAGAGGGTGTGTGTGAGTGATTTTTTTTTTTTTTTTTTTTACCACATGCTGTCACAGCATGACGCCGTGAGACGAAGTCAAAGCAGGCTACGCAGCCAGCTTCTATATTCATCCGACCAATCAGCTTTCACACCTTCTCCCAGTTTAATCAAAGTGAAAGGAGGCAAGAAAATATGTAACAAGGTCAATCTGAATTTAGTTCCTGGCACAGGAAGATTTTTTTATTATTATTATTTTTTGTCATGACATTACTGAAAATAAGCTCTTCTTGAAATGTTCTCGATGATACACTTCACACTTCTCTAGACCGTGCATGGATGGCATGACAGCCACGAGTTTACATCTAGGAAGCGTTTTATACACAAAGACATTCACGTCATCCAGAGAGAGGGCGGGGACTGACTGTAGATCGTGCCTCGGCCACTTAAAAACACACAACTGATGGAAGTTTCTTAACAGATATAACACCTCTGTTAAACAGTTAAACAAAACAGTAAGGAAAGATTCATTTATAGTAAGACATGTGACCTTGCTGTGACCTTGGATCTTTTTGGATCTAATCCTGGTGATGATTCAAGACAACACCTACAAGCACTCTACCATTTCCCTTGACACACCTCCACCACCTAGTGGCAAAGGCAGTATATTTAAAAATATAATAATAATAATAATAATAATAATAATAATAATAATAATAATAATAATACGGGTGTTCAAGTCAAACCAGGACTCGTGATGGAATTTCCTGTGGGTGAAGGCATAAAAGTTGTTGGCATTTAAAGAAGACTTTAAGTACAGTACGGTGATGAGACTCTTATCTGCTACTCTAGGTGCGAGGTGTCACACTGCAACCCACTGCAGCTGTTATCGTGAACATTCAGCAAGCATTCAACGCCTGATCCTTGATAATTTACATGCAACTTGCATAAGAGACACACCTGTCTGTGGGAACTGAACTCACGATCATTCACCACCGCCACTTGCACATTACAGGAACTCGGCTGGAGTCATTGCCGCATCCTCTGTACAGTCCTGACCTTGCTCCAAGCTATTTCCACATGTTTGAGCCATTAAAGGAGTTCCTGGCAGGCCAGCGTTTAAGACGTGACGTGAAAGAAAAACATATTTCGAGCGTTAGTGAAGTGTTGGGATTAGTGCATTAGTATAGCAAGGTACTATATAGCGAAATAAATGGAGTTTTTACCCTAATAACAGTTATTCTCAAAAGCGGAATCAAACACACTGCTTAGATAGATGTGGAAACTGATAGACAAGTAGACAAAAACAAACAAACAAATAAATAAGGTGGATTCAAATCTGTCAAATATGTAAAAGTGCAAAACTTCATAATTTTTAAAAAATATACAAAAAAAAAAATATGACCAGAGGTGGGTAGTAATGAGGGACATTTACTCTGTTACATTTACTTAAGTAACTTTTTGAAAAAAAAAAATACTTTTATGAGTAGTTTTAGAAACGCTACTCTTACTCCGCTACATTCGGCTCCACTCGACTCTTTTCTAACTTTTCTAACCATTTATTCGACACTTTAGATATTGTTTGTGTTTGCCAGATAAATGCAGCTGGTGGATCTACCACGTGACTGTGTTTCACCAATCAGAGGTAGGAACAATAATCACATGACTCTGTTTGACCAATCAGCCGCAATAATAACCGCATGGAGACGGGGGGAGGGGTTTTGTCTTCATCCGTGGTAGACAGTGAAGCAAACATGCCGCGGTTAGTTTAGCTGTTTTATTTAATGTTGCAATGTTATCATTTATAATTAGCAAATAAGCTAGAGGCTTAAAAATATATATATAATTTTCTTACATTTGTTCTGCTGGACACAGTTTATGGTTAAGTGAGACTCTTGTACACATGTTCTAATGTTATTTTCTATCTGCTGAGTCATTCGCAGGGAGACTGAATATACAGTATATCTTACACAGGAAATAGTTACACACTGTTCAAACATACATATGTTACCTACAGTAAGGATTTATTTCAAAAGCTTTATATTGTGAAAAAAGGGAGATTAGGAAATTTGTTTCTTGTTCCTAAATTTGCTATTTTGTAAAGATATTTAGTTATATTACATTTATTTCATTTATTTTATTATTTGGAAATGGCGCAGTTTGTACATTATTTTATCATTTTGTCTGCTTACATAATTTCGAAAAGAATAAATCAGACATTATGATGAAACAGTTACTCAGTATTTGTGTATCTTTTCACCGAATACTTTTTACTTCTACTTGAGTAATATTATTTTGAAGTACAGCTACTCTTACTTGAGTAAATTTTTTGGCTACTATACCCACCTCTGAATATGACACAAAACATAAATAGAATAAAATAACTTAGAATAGATGCTTTTAAGCTGATCTAAATTCACAGGTAAAATGATAAAAAAGCAAATACGAAGAAAACACTGCGGTTCGAGCTGCTCTATAATCTGTAGGTTAAAAAGTAAAACCTGAAACACAAAGGAACAGGAGGAAAAGTTGGAACTCCGGAGCAGCATCCGCCCACAGGAGCAGGAACCGTTGCCACAGTAACGCTCTCATGCCAGGAAAGCACCTGCCTAGCGTTCCTGTTTTCACCCCCTTTTTTTTAGAGTGGGGAGAAAAAAAACAAACACCAAAAAAAAAAAAAAAAAAACATTCACCTCCTTCTTTATGAACTCATTTCTCCCTTTCATAAGCGACAAGGCGGAATGAATCAAACGCAGAGCTAAAATAAACAACGGGATGATCGCGATGGCGTTCCTGAATGGAAAATGAGATGGGGTGAAGTGTGTGAGAGGGGGCAATGTTCCCGTGAGGTGTGCGTGTGTGCAGGTCGCGAGCATTCACGTGACACTCCGGAGAGAGAGAGAGAGAGAGAGAGAGAGAGAGAGAGAGAGAGAGTGAGTGAAATAACACGGGCGAGAAGAATATCGGCTCGAGGACGATTAAGACGCTGCGGCGTAGGAGTAGATAAGCTTTAATCTCTGAAGAGTAACTGAACACTTACTAGCTGAACCACGAGGGAGGAGCGGGTCATAAATAATACATAGAGTCAAACGGCGGCGGATTAAACACTGCTGTATGGTGCGGTTATGGGAAAATAATCAACAACAGGGCGGTATGATGAGGCAGAGTTATTGATACTGGTGTTGAGTGTTTTATTATTTTTTTTAATACTACAGCATGTTTAAAAGAAAAAAAATAACTATATTCCTTGAAATTTCATAACTTTTACTCCATTTATAGAATGATTATACTACTATTAGAGTATTACAGTATTTATATACTGTATTAAATGTTTTGGACCATTTTTAGCTATTAAAAATTCATGCTTAATTCATGCTAATGTAACCATAAACAATTTTAGGATACTTCCCTCAATACTCTCTTCCTTTTCTTTCTTGATAAATAAAAAAAACAAAAAAACAAAACAAATGGATAATAAAATACAAAACAAGACAGAAATAAAAATCAAAAACATGAAGGTACATTGCTGATACTGGAGACTCATTCCGTCCTTGTTAAATAAACATCTCTTCACTTCACATATAATTTTCACTATATGATAATAATTAAACAATTCAATTCAATTAATTTCATTTGTATAGCATTGCCGCAAAGCAGCTTTATACAATCAAAAGAATTATTTAAGTTTGTATGGAATGTGAATGTGTATGAATCGAAATGGTCAGATAGTCCCTGATGAGCAAGCCGAGGGTGATGGCAAGCAAAAACTCCCTGAGATGGCAATAGGAAGGAACCTTGAGAGGAACCGGACCGAAAAACATCCTGTTTGTTTCACATCCATCATATATAATCATAATATATTATAATAATATTTAATTATACATTAACCACTCCTTAAAACCATGACACCTTGAGACACATGAACTCGGGCACAACAGTGTTGATATTCTTTTCAGATATGAACAGGAAACTGAGACTGCACCGAAAGCAAAAAAAAAAAAAAAAACAGGAGAGGTTTCACTTTATGTTCATAAATATAATTACTGCAAATTAAAGTTTTCCAAAGAACTTGTTTTCTTTCGAAAACTTTGCAAAAAATCAGCCAACAAGTGCAGAGCAGGTGGGAACTTCTACAAGACAGTTGGAGTACCAGCCCCGGTGGTGGCTCCTCATGACGCCCGTGACAGAGCGCCAAGACTTTCACAAAGCTGTCATCTAAACTAGTCTAAAGAATCTAAACTATACGAATTTTCCTTCTTTTCTTTTTTTTTACTCACTGCATGACCACACATGTTTTTGTTTTTTTTATTTCTTTCCCCCGCGGTGGTATTCGTTTCGTGAATGTGAAAAAACAAAACAATAAAAAAAGAATAAAAACAACAAAAAAGTGTGTCCTAACTTGAGTACTTGAGTAGAAATATAAAACGCTTCAGTGTGTATGAAAAGCGGTAATTGGAAATAAAATGGAATGAAAAAAAAAAAAGACAGAAAAAAATCAGTAATGTTCATGCAAAAGTATTTTAATTTATACATGCTGCCGACTGTGTAATTGATGTTTTCTTGTGATGAAAACTGCAGGATCTGGTATCAGTGTACACAACCCAAAATTCAACTAATTATCGAGGAGACTGCAAATGAAGATGGCCCGAGGTGATCCGGGATCCTCGAGCTACGCACGGGCTGGAAATGAACGGGATGAACTGATCCCAGTGTGAGGAAGAGTGGCTCAGCACCGAGGGTGCCAATAAAATAGAACCAGCCTCATAAGAATAAAAAATAAAATGACATTGAGTAAATAAAAATGTACTGGAGTTAATGTATAATAATAATAATAATAATATGTGTGATATATGATGTATAAAATCATTATTACTATAACACGACTTTGCAGAGTTGCAAAATGCACAAAAAAAATGTGCATGAGTGTCTGCATTTAGAAAACATTATTCTAAAGTGTGTGTACGTGTGTGTGTGTGAGAGAATGTGTGTGTGTGAGTATTCGCTACAGCCGCAACTGAGCAAAGCTTCATGGCACCTCGCAGAGTACTGAAACACAGCGGGGGGTCGGTGGATGCCGAGTTTGCTGGAGGGGCTGTTGTGAACGGGGCGGGTGCGTTTCGGAGTAACCTCCACTAAAAACTGGGTCATCACTTCGCACACACATGCACGCACACACACACACACACACACACACATGCACAGTGTTGTGTCATTGGAATAGATCCCACCGGCTAAAAAAAGATGCAGAGAAAAATAGGTAGTGCAATTTTTCTGGGGGAAAAGAAAAAAAAAAAAGTCGAGTAGACCGGGATGGAAATTTTACCTCAGAGATCCAGGGTAAGAGCTAGCGAATGCACACACACACGACAAAAAAAAAAAAAAAAAAAAAAAGTGTGAGGTTAATCCTTACCTCAAGCTAAAGGGTACATGACTGAGAAGATAAGTTATATATCATCGTAGGAAATAAGTAACTGTGTGTGTGTGTGTGTGTGTGTGTGTGTGTGTGTGTGTGTGTGTGTGTGTGTGTCTGTGTGTGTGTTTACTCTCCACTTGCATTGCATGTGCACTACGAATTGCATGTGCATTACAGCAAAATCTGCCTAAATGCCTTTAATATCGAAGGTCTCGCACCGCGATTCGGTTTTAATTACACGTCATCGGACATCAGTCCTCACGGCACTGATTCTTTTCTCAACACACACTATCAAACATCTCTCTATCCAAAATGTATAAAAATATAGATTTTTAAATAAAATGAAAAAAAAAAAAACACGATGGGGTGAGCGATTTGACAAAAATATCACGATACTCAGAAATAAAGTTTTGCTGCGTTTTGTAAAATTATTATTATTTTATTTTATTTTTATTTTTTTTTTACAAACTACAGTACCACCTAGGCAGTAATGGTTTAAAATAAATCAATAAATAAGTTCTTCTGTTTTCCTTTAAGCCTCTTAAGGTGTACACTAATTATTGAACAAAATGAATCATAATTAATATATGTATATATTAATTAGAGGTGTGTCTTCATCCGTGGTAGACCGTGAAGCAAACATGTCGCGGTTAGTTTAGCTGTTTTATTTAATGTTGCAATCTTAACATATATAATTAGCAAATAAACTAGGGGCTAAAATATATATATAATTCTCTTACATTTGTTCTGCTGGACACAGTTTATGGTTAAGTGAGACTCTTGTACACATGTTCTAATGTTATTTTCTAGCTGCTGAGTTATTTGCAGGGCGACTGAATATACAGTATATCTTACACAGGAAATAGTTACACACTGTTCAAACATACATATGTTACCTACAGTAGAGATTTATTTCAAAAGCTTTATATTGTGAAAAAAGGGAGATTAGGAAATTTGTGTTTCTTATTCCTTCATTTGCTATGTTGTAAAGATATTTAATTTTACTCATTTATTTTATTACATTTATTTCATTTATTTTATTATTCGGAAATGGCGAAATTTTTTACATCATTTTATTATTTTGTCTGACTGCCTACATAATTTCTAAAAAAAAAAAATGTGAATATAAAATATCATGATGAAACAGTTACTTAGTCTTTTCACCAAATACTCTTACATGAGTAATATTTTGGATGATTACTTTGTATTTCTACTTGAGTAATATTATATTGAAGTACTGCTACAGTACTCTTACTTGAGTCCATTTTTTCTATGCTCTGTAAAGCTTCATAACGGCTCTAATCTGAGGTGCTGTTTGTTAATTGGTGATTTCTCTGTATCCAAAATGACTAAATGAACTTCATGAGAGACAGTTTCATCATGGTGCTTGATGGGTTTTGCAAATGCACTTGACAGTACTGTTCTTGCAAGGACTATTCCAGAAAGGCTGACCTCCGTGCCTTAAAATAACAACTGACTGTTATTGTTTTTACATAATTACCTAATTCCATATTAAACTTATTTTATAGTTTTGAAATCCACAGTATTGCTGTAGAATAAAATAAAAAAAAAGTCACTAAACAAAACTAAAGAAATTAGCAAGTGGTCCCAAAGCCAAATTATGAGTTTTCTTTTTCAGCAGACTCAAAAGTATATGCACCCCTGACCTCTGCAAAGTCTTTTCCATCATATGTTATAGCGTGGCTGTGGGGATTTGTGTTTATTCAGCTACAAGAGCATTAGCAAGCTCAGACACTGATGTTGGGATATCGGGGAGAATCCGGGTTCTGGTTCATCCCAAATGTGTTCCGTGTGGTTGAGTTCAGTCAGGGCTCTTTGCAGGACGCTCGAGTTCTTCTAGCTGGCTTTGTGGATCTCACGGGAGCACTGTCATGCTGGATACGGGTTTCGACCTCTTAGTCCCACTGAATGGAAACTGTAACTGTACAGGGTATTAGAAAGATATTCTATACAATAGTGTGCTTTTAAAACGGTGGTCAGCAGTGCACATAGTTTTGGGTTTGACTGAAAATAGCCTTGCCTGATTACTAAGTCATTACAGCTACGACTTACACTTTATAAAAAGTGAAGGAGATAAATTCTAGTTTGTTTAAGTGTTGGAGCAAAACCAAGATGCAGTACACAGATTAATACAGTAGGTTGTTGTCTTAAACACTGTTATAAGAGGAAGGTCTTTGCATGGTTGTAGAATGGATAAAGATTAAAGCTATGTCTGCAATCAATCAATCAATCAATCAATCAATCAATCAATCAATCAATCAATCAATCGCAGTCCACATGAACAATGTTTAAAAAAATTGCATTGCTATGATTAGTCTTGAGCACTGCCGTGCAGTGAAGAAATTCACAGTACTTCCTTATACAAGACAATAAATTACCTTGACTCATAAAAAGTTAGATCAAAATGACTTAAGGATAATGTGAAGAGCTGTGTGTCCTCACCGGGACAAACAGTGCCCTAACTAATTTCACCGTGTCCTACAGGAAGTGCTCAGTCTCCAACTGTCAGCCCCTACAGTGAAATCTGGGAACAGCTGAAAAGATCGCTGGGGTCTCCATACCCACCATCGTCGTCTCGTACGACGTCTGCTGCATCCGCAAAGCCACCGATATTCCTGACAAATCCTTTCACCCCTCTCACGGATAGTCATCACCCCCCTCCCTACCATCTGGCAGAAGGTTACCCGAGCATCCGCGCCACTACCAGACTCTGTAACAGAGTTCTCTGAGAACGTCAGATTATTGAACACCCTGCTGCTCATACACCTAACTCGGTACGGCTCAATACAACCTCACACCTGCGCTTAACAAAGCTGCGTCAGATGCTTTATTTATGAGAATCTTGTTGCTGCAACAGTTATTGCTGCTAGTCCATTGTGCGAAACCTTTCTGTTGTTCTGTGTGCTCATTTTACTGAGTGTATTTATTGTCTTGCACTCATCCCACACTGTTGTGCTTCAAGATGTTCCTGGAGGAACGACGTAAAGGAACGCCAATAGGAAGCCTATTAAACTGAATTGAATGTCTGAAAAGGAGAAAAACATCATGGGTGATCAAACGTTCCAAAATGGTAAATCCCATCGGCCCAAATCACGAACACCAACGATAAGGTGGACCTTGGCTTGTCTTGAGCACAGTGTCTTCTCAGTGTGGTGTGTAGTATCAGAGGAGAAGTACAGCGCTGATCAGATTGTCACCCCGGCACAAGGGTGTAATAATAAAACAAAGAGGAATTAAATTGTCAAGACGTTATTGAATAAGAAATTACAGAGCGCAAAGTAACAACCTGGTGAGCGGCCGTGACAGACGTAGCCCTAACACATTCAAAACACAACCACACACACATGAAACAGCAACGGGCACGCATTTTTTCCCCCACAAATGTTAATGGAAAAATTTGTAAAATGGTTGGCGCGGATGGAAGCCCAAAATGCACAGAAATAACTGTGTTGTCAAGAATATCTGGTTATGAATTCCAGCTTAAGGTTTGACCATTATGATGGATGTGGAGTCTTATTTATTCTATGCAAAATAGTGTAATGCGTAGTAAGGAAAGAAAAAATTAATAAATTAAATCATGAATGAGCATGATCAGAGATCACTTAAAAGCTATGTGACACAATGTGAAACTAACAGAATTGAAACTAAACAGCTTTGTGTCCAGAAGGACACAAACATTTGCTAAAGAGCATAAGGACAGGAGACTGAAGCAATGGAAAAAACATCATGTGGTCTGATGAGTCCAGACTGACCCTGTTCCAGAGTGATGCGCTTGTCAGGGTATGAAGGGAAGCGCATGAAGCAATGCCCCCTAATGCATAGTGTCCCCTGCACAAGCCTCTGGAGACAGTGTTATGATCTGGGGTTGCTTCAGTTGCTCAGGTCTAGGCTCAGCAACGTTATGTGGCAATAAAATGAAGTCAGATGAAGACCTAAATGTACTGAATGACCAGGTTATCACATCTGATGGCACGGCCATATTCCAGGACTCAGATTGTGAAAGAGCACGAGTAATCATTTTCACACGTGACCTGGCCACCACGTTTCGCACCAAAATCAAAAGCAAATGTGGCTGGATGAAATATTAGTGCTGAAATTCACAAATCATTAAAAAAGTCAAAGATCATCAGTGTAAACATTATTTATCAAAACGCTATAAATCCACCTTTTACTGGTTGGCTCACAATGGATAAATCAGCTTGTCGTTAAGTTTAAATGCTACTGAATATGGAAATTAGCATGAGTTTTAATTAAAAAAAATTTTGAAGGAAAAGAACCTTTTAGTTACAAAGAAAATTAGAATCATTAGCCTCCTCCTTTAATAGTTTCAGTTTCAATTCAGTAGTTAATAAAAGCACTGTATTTTAGAAGTCCATGACTGCTGGGGAAACTGCAATCACACTACGAGACAGTAACACTCATTTTCCTTGCCTTTAACATTCTTCAACAATACACTTAATACTTAATTTAATTCATTTACGACAGCCACTATTTTACCCAACTTAGTCATTTTGCTTCACTGAGTACATGCCAGTAAGAAGAGATGTGATTGGTTCTTTATGATCATGCTATAAAAATGCAGACATTCAGATATTTGCATGACAGAGAACAGTACAAGGTAATTTGCAGAAGCTTACCTTTTTCTTCTACTTAAAATCCAGTCAGGTTTTAAATAAAAAGCCAGTAACAAGTAAGTCCAATAAATGTGCTAAAAAAATAAAATAAAATAAAAAAATCCTTATTTAAGGCCTGCTGTTAAAACGTCCTGAAATCACATTGGTGTGCAAGAGCAACAGGAACACGGTCTCTCATTAAAACCTCGCTACTAAGGGCAGACAGGAGAAAAGTGGGTTATAGAGAAAGACGTAAGTAGAAACAAGAGAGAGAGAGAGAGAGAGAAAAGAAAAAGAACGAGGGAAGGATGGAGTGAGGAGTGAGTGTGAAAGTTAAGTAGACTTTCCGCCGTCTCTCTGCAGGCCGCGCAGCAGGCCACGCCGTCCCATGCAGCTCGGCTAATCAAACTTTCCAATTAGTGCTCATGAGGCCTGCAGCAGCTGACATTAAAACCGACATAAAAAGCACGGACTCTCCGATTTGTACTCTTTACCTCTATTTGCCCACTGAGAGAGAGAGAGTGACAGAGAGAGAGAGAGAGAGAGAGAGAGAGAGAGAGAGAGAGAGAGAGAATGCCACAATGCTAAAAAAAAAGTAAAGTTTCACTTCCCTGGTTAAAAGTGAAATAGCCTTTCTTTTTTCATCTTTTTTATCCCTCTCTCTCTCTGTCCTTTCAACCCTCCCACGAGAAGACCTGCCGAGTGTCACATGCTTTTCTGTACCCGAGTGCCATTGTGTCCCCGAGGATGGAAGCAGAGTGGACATGTAGAGATGGGGAAGCAGAAAGAAAGGACGGAAAAAGCAGTGAGAGAGAAAAAGAGAGACAGAGAGAGAGAGAGAAGACAAAGGATGAGCAGCAGTGGCAGTGCTGAGTGAAACCACAAACTGGGAACAGAAATTTTTAACCAGAGAGCAAGAGAGAGAGAGAGAGAGAGAGCAAGAGAGAGAGAGAGAGAGAGAGAGAGAGAGAGAGAGGGTTAAACAATCGCCCAAAACGTAAAATCCTGTATGTACACACTAAATGGCCATCAAGCTGGCCGTGCAGTAGGACACGGCTATAAATCCCAGCTCTGAGGGTGCACACACACACACACACACACACACACACACACACACACACACACACACACACACACTTATCTCTAAAGCACCATTAGCTTTCACACTGTTATGTACCTGTGTGAGCTCCTACTGTGGTCTTAATTAGCTTGATTGATTGAACGTATTAATTAAAGTCCATCATGAATAAATCATGCCCAGACGCTCGAGCGGCATAAATTATTTGCGACATAAATTCGTCTCCGAGTAAGACCTAAAACCTGGGGGTCACCTTGGAAACCCATAAGAATTCATTTTAACAAAACATACACTCGCTTGGGGTCAGATATGCAGGCTGGCATTGGGAATAGAAATAATTGTCATGGCATAAAAGAAATTTAAGGTTAGGTTAAATTTGAGGTGGTTAGGTGTTTGATTGCAAAGATGGCACCATCTTGGAAGACCAAAATCTGTATTATTGATGACAAGGTGACATGATGCTAACCATAATACCATAATAGTATGATGCTAGCAAACTGTCTACATGATGTTACAGCTTCGGCTCCAGTTTGATTAATGTCCTTTGAACAACATCCAACCTGAAAAATGCCCGGTTTCACAGAACGGACCTGGGACCTGTACACTGTTGACCTGCTTATATTGCAGATGCTAATTTATAGATAAATTAATTTATTTATTAATTAAACTTTTAGCTTCTTCCTTGAATTAATGGTTTGTTAAATTGCAGGCAGTTAGAGTTCAGTTTTCTCCTCATCGTGTACTGGGTATGAATCGTAATCATGGTTCTGGCTTAGTTGCTATAAAAAAACAATATACAGTATACTGTACAGTTTGGATTCATTTTCTACACTGTAGGACAATAGTGTAGATCTCAAAACTAAATCATACATGTGACATTAGGTTATTAAGTAACTACAACAACAACAATCAAGACAAGAAGGTTGGTCTTCCTGGAATAGTTCTTGCAAGAACAGTATTGTGTGTGTTTGCAAAACCCATCAAGCAGCATGATGAAACTGTCTCTCATGAAGACCTTCCCAGGAAAGCAAGACCTAACCTTACCTCTGCTGCGGAAAATTTCATTTAGAGTTACCAGCCTCAGTAATCACCAATTAACAACCAGCAGCTCAGATTAGAGCCGTTATAAAGGATTTACAGAGCAGACGTTGCAGATACATCTCAATATCAACTGTTCAAAGGAGATTATTGCATATTTTGGACGCCTTCAGCATGGTTTTACAGTGTAGACACAAATAAAAGTCAGGAACAACCATGGGGTTAGATGGTGTGTTCAAACTTTTGACTGGTAGATCCAGCATTGATATTATGTTTTTTTTGAAAGTAAGAATTACTTTTGTGAACTGATGTTGAAACGAGGTTGACTGCCTGACAATGAAGTATTGCAAATACGACCTTAAAACAACAGAATATCAACATTTATCTATAGCATTTACTGTATGGTGGCAGGGCATTGGTGTCTCAGTGGTAGGTTTCTCGCCAGCCTTGCGTAAGGCCAGGTTTGATTCCCAGCCAACGCCCAAAGCCCAGCCAATGGATGCAGTTCCGGATCCCAAGCCCGGATAAAATGGGAGGGTTGCATCAGGAAGGGCATCTGGCGCAAAACCTGTGCCAAGTTGCTGTGTCGGACGGTCCTCTATGGGAGCAGCCGAAAGACCAACACCTATCTATAGCATTTATGCTGCTTAATGTTCTTCGCACAGCGTCCAAACCACAGAACATCTGGTTTCAAAGAGAAGACTTCAGACCTGTAAAACCTTGACCTGCAGATGCTAATTAGCTAATTAATTAATTAAACTTTTGGCTGCCATTAGAGATCAAAGTCCCAGTCAGGGAATCTGCTTAGTTGCTTGGGGAAAAATAATAATAATAAATAATAATAATAATTGACAGTAGGATCGCTTCAAAAGATGTATTTCTGTTTTTATGTAGTGGAGGGGCAAAAATAAACTTGGACGAACGTTGTCTGCATGACACTGGGATAACGTTGTGTCAACAACCCTAAGACAACATTACAAATAGGTTACAAAATGTCATTCCTTCAGAGATATCTCAATGCCACATGAAACCTTGTTTCAATGTCATTTCCTCATTGTAATTCTACTTTCCAAAAACAGTATTACCACAATGTTTTCCCAGCTAAAAGAAATTCCTGTTACGATGGGTGATAATGTTTGCTTAAAATTATAACTGTATGTGGAATGTTGTTGCAAAGGACAATGAAACATTTTGGGATTTTAGGAAAATAATCTTTATGTCTTTTTAATAATCTCTATCTTTGGATGGTAATGTTGCATTTTTGATTATTATTTTCCTTATAACAACATGACACTGCTTTATTTCTAAAATGTTTCATAACAAGTTATGAGTAACTCTGTAATTTGTGTTAGAATGTAAAGGAGAAAAATAAATATGGCAATCCTGCATAATAATAATAATAATAATAATAATAATAATAATAATAATAATAATAATAACAATAATAATAATAATAATAATAATGCAAGCAGAAATTTTATTTCAATTTTATCAGCCAGTTAAACGGCAGTTACGGCTCAGGGTTTAAGTGTCATTCCCAGTGTTGGGGGACGTTACTTTTTAAAGTAACTAATTACATTACAAAGTAACTGTCTTCAAAAAGTAATCCATTACATTACTGCGTTACTTTCTGATAAAAGTAACTAGTTTGAGTACTTTTCCATTGCAGAAAATGAAAACTCCTTTGTGCTTCCTCATGCATGTTGTTTTAGTCAAGACCTTTATAATTATTCTACCATCATCACTCAGCGAAGTTTGGCCTATAATGTGTTAACTACTAATACCCCTGTCTCACCTACGTGGTTACGCGTGATGGCCGCAAGTACAGTTCATCATGATTCACCGCGAGTTTTGGTGCTGTGATTAGGTTTTCATCTTTCCGCATGTCGGTCCTCGCATAGGTGAGATAGGGGTATAACAGCAGGAATAACAGAGGTGGGCAGTTTATCGAGGGCGGGGCTTGTAGAATGACTTCGTCTCTCACACACACACACACACACACACACACACACACACACACACACACACACACACACACACACACACACTAATGGATTGGGATTGACTGCTGTCTGGCTCACGGATTACATAAATTGTCTGAATAACGGATTACATTTTTGAAAAAGTAATTTAGTAACTCAGTACTTGAATGGCGGACCTGACGCGTTAGATTACTCGTTACATCAAAAAAGTAATCCAAGTACTCTACCGTGTTTCTTTGTAACGTGTTACACCCAACCCTGTCATTCTTCAAAGTGTTATGAGTGATAATTAGGCTTCATACCATAATCAATACATCTACTGTAAATCAGCTGTCTGGATCTGCGATGTACAACATGAGTGCAGAAAACAATGTCATCAGCTTTGTACTTTCTCAGGGTTTCTGCTTCATCAGCATTCTCGGTTATCTGTTAACAAATACGAGCGCAGAGCTGTAGATAAACAGGACTAAATGCATCTGGATGAATACTGCCGCTGCATCGATAAAAACCGATTCGTCTCGGCCTGCGTGATTTAGTCCACATCCTCCATTTTGCCTCTGGTTTCCGGCTGAAGTGCATCACTCTGCACGTGCAATTTGGACTGGATTGAATCTAATAAAGACAAACAGCACAACTCGAAGCGACATGCACCTCAGGAATCACTGGGATGACTTTTTTTTTTTTTTTTTCACCCGCTAATGATAAGAAGTCAAACAGTTTCTGCTTTCTACTTAAAAGTGAGACGGAGACAGAGAGACGGGGATGTCACGCCTTTAGCTCATTACGGAGGGAAAATGTAAGGCCTTTGCGGGCATCCATGTTTCTTTGTACACTTCTGAGGATTCGCAGCACTGAAAGACACACACGGGGGATTTCAAGTGATCTAGTGCTTAGTGGAAGAGGAATAATGACCGCCGCTGACCCTCGTTATCCCTCCTTTCTCCTTTCTTTCTTTCTTTTTTTTTTTTTGTCTCTCGCTGAAATGAAGGGATTTCTTCACCTTTACACTTCAGTGGCCATCGCACCGGAGTCCGCGTCAGCCGGGGTGGAAACGCATCAAACGTGAGAGATCAAAAATATTACACAGGAAGAGGAAACTTGAAACACAAAGCCTATAAAAATATTAATGATAAAAAACAAGACAAAAAAAAAAAAAAACCCAAACAAATCAGTGTTCAACTCAGACACACACACACTTACTTACAAAGTCGCAGCACGAGCAGAGGCTCTACTGATCCAAGGACGCTTGGGAACAAGTGTATCAACCTCGTCCTTTATTTATTCTGTCCTTAAAACAAACACTTTTTTTTTACAAACAGGTACCGGAACGCTCCAGCTATGATTCTCATGTATGCGTGTAAGCCATCGTCTTGGTCAGATACCCAGCATGCTGTGCATCAACCAGACGTACATGTTCGCTATAACGCAACACGTATGAACCTGGAGAGACGTTGTAATTAGACCCAATACACACTCTCACACACTTTTCTTATTAGAATGTTGTTTCATGATTTGGTCCATTATTCTATAGAAGACTAAGTCGAATATTTTGTATCAAAATTATTGCAAAGAGATGCTTGTAAACCAAGTCCATTACTCTTACACATTAAAGCTTTGGAAGCCCATTTGTGATCAAACTTGTTCATGTGAAAAAACGGTTTGGAAGTTCAACTCTGAGAGCTCTAGTCATCGCAACTTGGCAGGTGTTGACTCCACCTAAATCCTGGTTAATCCATAAATGGGTAAATGGGCGGAGCAAACAGAGCATGCCTGATGGTTGGAACACACCTACTTACCTCAGTTACCACAGGCTAGCTAGCCTTGCTTTAGCTTAGCATTAATTTGCATTTGATTGAACAGTCAGTCAGTCATACCCTACACATTGTCCTGTGTCAACTTCGACATTTCTTGTGGTAAGTGAAACTACAATGATTCCAGTTAGCTGGTTAACTAAAGTGGTGCAGAGCAAACAGAGATCCTGCAATGCAGCTGCCTCTGAAATCAGCTATGCTTTAGATGATGCACTTTTATGGCTTAATATTATTTTTAACTGATGACTTGCATACGAATTCACCCTCCATACAGTTATCATCAATGGAAAATCTAGCTATGGAAACCAAAAATGTTAATTATACCAGGGGTCCGTTCTTCTTACATCGCTTGAAACATCCGAGATGAATTGACACATCTAAGATGAGATCATTGCGCTAATTACGATGTGGATAATTCGGTTCTTCAAGCACACCTGTTGTTGATGATTAGTATCGCTGGATTGAGATGACTAGGATTATTGCGCGTTCGTGCGTTTGTTTAAAAGGCGATATGCATCGACAGTAGAAACACTGATCACAACCCCTGCGATTGGTTGACGGAATGCCAAAAGAGCAGCTCAAGTTTTTTTTTTCTCAAGCGGAGCAAAAGCTTTTATTAGAGGGTTATGCAGAATTTCAAACTTTAATGAAGATAATTAAAAATTTAAATAATTATTAAATACGTGAGTGCTGCCCGTGTTACATGTTATATGTGTGTGTATAATCACCAACCATTCCCATTTTTATTAAGGTGTATCCATATAAATGGCCCACCCTGTATATTCAAATCCTATTTGTATTCATTTAAAATTAACTGAACAAATTTTATATTTTAAGTAAACTTAAGTAACAGTAACTGTCACCTCAAAGTTCCACCAACTTAAATCTAAAGACACTGGTGTCTCAGTGGTAGGTGTCTCGCCTGCCATGCGAAAGACCCGGGTTTGGTTCCCACGCTGGATTTAATTTACTTTATTTGCAACAAATTCAAAATATTGATAGTTCTGTTTACTTAAAATTGGAAACATCATTACTTAAAAAAATATGTAACTTATTACCTCAAATATTTTGAGTTTTGCCAACTTAATTGGGTTTACAGTGTAAAAGTGAAGTAGAAGAACAAGTCTAGTAAGAAGTATATTGTCATGCTGTGCTAAAGGATCCTGTCTATCACGCAATACACGAGGAATTAGAAAAACTCTGCGTATTATCCTGACACCTTCAGTAACTGGTTGCTCTCTCTTAAACGGACAAGACATGACTGAGACAGATTTGAGAAAATTACCTCCACTTATATAGACGCATTCGGGGGATAGAACGTTACATATTATTAGACACACACGGAGATTAACACACGAATGATGACCACAGCCACACACACATGTATACAGATACTGTATTTATGTTTAAATACATCCATCCATATATTCATGCAAGATACTTTTCTTTTCCCACGTGAGTCAGTCCGCGTCAGTCATGCTCTTTAACCAATCATATGTGACCTTGCCATTTCAACCAATCATAACCCGCCAGGAGCGCAGCCTAAATCCTGTTTACATGAAATAAACCTGCTCCCGAGCAACTTTAAGCTTACGGACATGTTGCTATGACAGCAAGCTCGAGATTCGCTTCGAAGAACGAAACAATCCAAGATCAGGACAAATCCTCAACAATCAAATCCAGCTAACTGAGTTAGCGACGTACGAAGAACGGACCCCAGGTAGTAACCATGTTTATTTTTGGATTGACTCTCTTTCGGAACCTAGTGGTCATTCGAGGAATTACATACAGTATGTTGGCACATTTTTCAGAAACGGAGAAATTCAGAAATTATGAGAAAACAACATACTTTGATAGATTGTGTAACTGTTACCACTACAAAGTTGATCATGTTCATACACACACACACACACACACACACACACACACACACACACACACACACACACACACAACAATGTAATTATTTTTCTTACACCTCAACAATTTATTACTTCACTCACCATCTAAACTGCCTAATCATGTATTCAGGGTCCCGGGGGGCCTGGAGCCTATCCCAGGAGACTTAGGGCACAAAGTGGGGTACACCCTGGACAGGGTGCCAATCCATCGCAGGGCACACACACATACACTATGGCCAATTTGAGAATGCCAATTAACCTGACCTACATATTTTTGGAGAGTGGGAGGAAACCGGAGTACCCGGAGGAAACCCACCAAGCACAGGGAGAACATGTAAACTCCATGCACACAGAGGAACCTGACCGGGACTCGAACCCGGCCCCTGGAGGTGCAAGGCGACAGAGCTAACCACTACACCACCGTGCCGCCTTTAGTACTTTAATAAAAGAAAAAAAGAAAAAAATAAATAAATAGTTAGTTCTTGTTACAGCATCTATAGGGACAATAGAGACTATTTTCCTGGATTCATCTCTCACCGTATCACTGATGATATAATTTGCTCCACACCTTTTAAATATTACTCATTGAGGTGTTAGTCAGGAAATTAATCAACATTAAATTTTATATAAATTTGACTGAAATAAAAAAGCACAATCCAGACCACTTGTGTTCCAAAGACAAAAACTTCTTGATTATGATTTCATGTTCAGCGATGGTGTAAAGGAAACGGACATGCTGTGCAGTCAGACTACTCCAGGTCTCTCATGCTTCACAGCACTTTAACACAGCTGAACAATAAACCAAACGCAGTTCCACTAGACTGTTTTTTGTGGATTATACCGTAGCATTCGATTCTCTCATCCCGTCCAAGCTCATCACCGAGCTCCATGATCTGGGAATCAGTAATTCCCTCAGCACTCTCTGAGAATTCTGGACTTTCTAGCTGCTAGATCACAGTGTGTGCAAATCAACAGCAATCTCTCCTTCACACTGATTCTCGATACAAACAGGAATCCCACAAGGCATCATGCTGAGCCCGCTAGTGTACTCTGTATAGAGACACTATGGTTAAAATTATGTGGACATCTGAGCATCAGACCCAGACGCAATTCCTACCACGATGAGTAAAGCATGCGATTGTGATTATACAGAGGATTTTATAGTTTATAGTTTCCCTTTACTACAGCTAAGAGGCCCAGACCTGTTCCGGCATGACAGTGCCAGCTCCATGAAGACATGGTGCGTGAATGTTGGAGGTAAAGAACTCGAGTGTCCTGCACAGAGCCCCGGTTGATCTCAACTCCAATGAATATCATCACCTCTGTGATGAACTGGAACTGGAGCTTCCTCGACAGCGCAACATCAGTGCCTGAGCTCACTAATGCTCCTGTAGTATGTGGGAATGAACACAAATCCTCACATCCACGCTCCTACATCTAATGAAATGCCTTCTCAGAATAGAATAATGGAGCATATTATAACAGCAAAGGGGGAATAGCATCCCTGCAATAGTAAGTGCAGCTAACACAAATGGATGTGATGGGAATTCTTGACATACTTGATGTGTGTTGAATTTGTTAACTTTATACAGTAGCATGGCTCAGAATTCAGTAAATAAGTAAGAAAGGTAGAGATGTTAACAAGACAGCACAAAGTGTAATCCTGTTTTTTTTTTACACTGGAGACTCCTTACTAAAACTTGATTGTGATTTTCATTCATTCATTCAGTTTTTAGAGAATGATGCAAACTCCACGCACACAAACCTAAGCCAGGAATCGAACCCTCGACCCTGGTGTGATGTGCAAAGCCACCGTGCACCTGCCATGATGCGACTTTATAGATCATTAGTCAACACCTTTTGACCAGTCAGAATCAAGAATTGAGCTGTGAAGTAAAATGTCTCACACACACACACACACACACACACACACACACACACACACACACACACACACACACACACACACACATCATCCCATAGTGGTCGAAGGCTGCAGCTGGCGATCGGCTCTGGTGCGGGCTCTAACGCAGCCTGTGTTTTCCAGCAGGGTGCAGGTTCGATAGCGGTGAAAGCTTAATGGAACGTTTAATGGAGTGCAGGATGGAGGCCCAGCGGAGGAGAGAAGAAGACAGACGGGCCGGGATCGAGTCCTCGGAGACTCTGGAGTGAGACGAGTGTGAGCGTGCCAGTTCTTTAACACCGGGCCATTATCTGTGTCTAAATACCACGGCCATTAAGAGGTGGCCTCATCCCATGAGGAAGAGCTATGCGTAGAGAGGAAATCACAGAGCAGACAGCGTGCAGCCAGCACGGCCTCTCCAGAGACACACACATATACGCGCATATACACACTTGCCAGGCTTGCTGTCTCTCAGTAGGCCTTGAGTTAAAACTCGCTCAAGCAGGACATACAAGTGGCTGCGCGACTTTAAAGCACAGTTCGATACAAATCAAAGCTTTAACAGAGGAACTGATTCAAATCTCACAAACTCACTCTAAAAGCAGATTGATGGTTGTGGGCGGTATTTCCACAGTATGAACACCCAAATTTCTTTTTCTGAAATACGCACAGTACAACGTACAGATATCAATGTGTCCGGCACTGCTGTTGTTCTATTCAAGTTAAGAATATATAAATCCACATTTTAATTTGTGAATATTTTATTAGCATTTTTTAATTTGCATTAAAAGCTGCATTATTGATCAGTTAGAATGGTCTATCTATTGATCTGGTCTACAATCTGCAGTCGACCCCCGCAAAGTCGCAGATCAGAGTTTGCGGCCTTAGTTGTTTGTGGATTTTTTTCTTAGAACCTACAGTAACTAATAATTGTTCAGGAAACCCCCGCAATTTCAATATCAATTCAATATCAATATCAATATAACATCCTCCGCAAAGTTTTTCTGGCTTTTTTTTCGTGGCAATATATAATTTTTTCATGTGTTTTAACACTAAACTATTAGGAACAATTGATCCTAAAAATTTGTAACATAATAATTAATGTAAAATTCAGCTACAGTTTCATATAAAATATAATACTGTATACATCTTTTAGTACTGTACGGAGAACACAGAGCATCTGTAGAGGAAATCACGGCCTGGGACGGTGAATTATTACTGTACCAAAGAAAACGCGCTTGCATTTTCTCAATTTTCGGGTGCTCTATAAACATAACCTCCGTGAATTCTGGGGGTCGACTGCATGGTTGTGAAGATCCCATTGTCCCAACCTCATCTTGTCAATTTCTCTGACTGGCCTGATTATCACTGAGACTAAAATGAGAGCTAATTCTAGATAGAGTATGATTTACTAGAGGAATTTACAGTGTAGTGTTTCTATTTTATGAATTATTTGACCTTCAAGTCAGATTTAGTCTAAAACACATTTACTTATTGTTTAGGTTTCTCTTTAATAAGATTCCAACAAAGCCTTTTTTTATTGTAATTGTTTAAAAAAAAAGATCTCATCTATGATTAGTCAGATCATGTGAAATTCGAGGCAATCCTAGAGCAGGAAGGCGGGACTTCAAATAATGCTTCTGTCACAGTTAAGCTGACACAGTGTCATGAATATGTATTAATTATCTGATCTGAATGTCAGTTTCCGTCTAAGACACATTTATGTAATATTTTAAGTCATTAAAAAGGACTGTTGTTAATTATGTGGATTATTTTTGCTAATATAACTGAGGATAAGATTGCTGTACTTTCCACCTCTCTATTTGTTTGACAAATCCCACCTCCTGCATTTTGATTGGCTTATCCGTGATTGGCTAGATCATCATCTCACTCCATGAAATGTGTCAGTGTAGATTTAAACCCGTTTCTGCATCATTAGGAGATCTATATTAAGTACGATTGTCTGTGATTTCGCTTGTGTTAAGGCTTGACTACAGATACACTGTATGAACCACACAATTGTTTAATTATTTTGTCCCTTTAGGGCCACCGTACAGAGTTTGAGGACAAATTTTCTTTAGTGATTATCCTTTACAGGATTGCAGTAAGCCTGGAGGAAGGTGGGGGTACACTCACTCACTCACTCACTCACTCACTCACTCACTCACTCACTCACTCACTCACTCACTCACTCACTCACTCACTCACTCACTCACTCACTCACTCACTCACTCACTCACTCACTCACTCACTCACTCACTCACTCACTCACTCACTCACTCACTCACTCACTCACTCACTCACTCACTCACTCACTCACTCACTCACTCACTCACTCACTCACTCACTCACTCGAGTCAACTTGGGAACTCCAGTTAGCCTAACCTGCATGTCTTTGGACTGAGGGAAGAAAACCGGAGCATG